>JAXCGZ010017261.1:70000-80000 GCA_037179515.1 Halocaridina rubra | reverse complement strand
ATGGGAACTCATTGTGATATATTTAACGGTGCATGCAGTATATTAATAAAAGCTGACACACTTCACTGCAAGAGTAAAAGTTATGATGATATATATAAGAGAACGACTCACTCATATTCATCAGTTTCGAAAACTAAAATTCACTCATGTAAATGATAAAAACAATTATGTGTGTGTATGTGTGATTACCTAATTGTGATTACCTAATTGTGTTTACGGGAAAGAGCCCAAAGCTCTTATCTTTCCGTCTCCTGATCGGTTCCATTTTGTATTTAGTGATACTTATCATACCAGTCCTTAAAACTATTGATTGAGATAGCATTAACTACCTCCTCGCTTAGCGAATTCCAATTATCAACTACTCTTACACTGAAAGAGTATATCCTTACATATTGCAAACAAGTTTTCTTACGAAGCTTCAAACTATGACCTCTAGCTCTAGAGCCTGCCATATCAAAATATCGATCCCTATCCACTCCATCATAGCCATGAAGGAATTTAAAGACTGTCACCATATCCCCCCTCAATCTTCTAGCTTCGAGTGATGGTAAGTCTAATTCCCTCAGCCTCTCATCATAACTGAGATTACGTATTTCTGGCACCAGTTTCGTGGCATGTCTTTGAACTTTTTCAAGCTTAGCTATGTGCTTTTTCAAGTGCGGATTCCAAAAGGGGGCTGCATATTCGAGTTGTGGCCTCACATAGGTTACATAAATATTTCTGAACATTTCCTTGTCCATGTGCCTCAAGGCTACCCTTACATTTGATAAGAATGCATATACTGCCTTTACTATACCGTTTATATGTATTTCTGGAGACAAATCTACCAGTACGTTTACTCCTAGATCTCTCTCATTTTCTGTCTCTTGAATTTGTACTCCAGCCACCGAGTAGTCAAGCTTGGGCCTTCTTGCACTTGTACCCATTCTCATTACCTTACATTTTGAAGTATTGAATTTCATTAGCCACTTTTCTGACCACTCATGCAGACTATTTAGATCTTCCTGAAGTTCTCTACCATTGTTCTCGTTTCCTACTTTCTTCACAATCTTTGCATCATCTGCAAACATATTCATGAATGAATTTACAAACTCTGGTAGGTCAGTTACATATACAAGGAACAAAAGTGGCCCTAAAACTGAACCCCGTGGAACTCCACTACTAACTCTTCTCCATTCAGACACTGGGTGTCTTACTCTAACCCTCTGTTCCCTTCCTTCTAAGTAAATTTTTATCCATTTCAAGACATTTCCACCTATTCTAGCCATTGCTTGCAGCTTCCTAATAAGTCTCTCATGTGAAACAGTGTCAAATGCTTTTTGGAAGTCTAGGAATATGCAATCTGCCCAGCCCTCTCTTTCCTGTAAGATTCGGCTTACCTCATCATAAAATTCTAATAAGTTTGTTACTGTTGATCTACCTTCTCTGAAGCCATGTTGCCTCACTGACAAAAAGTTGAAGGATCCCAAGTGAAGAGAGATATGTTTCCTTAGTAGTTTCTCCATAACTTTGCAAACTATGCTGGTCAAGGAAAGTGGTCTATAGCTCAGAGCCGTATCCCCCCTTCCCTTTTTGAAGATAGGTATCACGTTTGCTTGTTTCCAGGATCTTGTAATCTCCCCTGACTCCAGTGAGTTTTTAAATTTGATACTTAGTGCCACTGATATTGAGTTTGCGCATTTTTTAGGTACATGAGGGGATATGTCATCAGGACCTATAGCTTTATGAACATCTAACTCCATCAGCTTATTGCATACCTCTGTGGCTGTAAGGTTCATGTTCTCTAATACCGGCCCTTGAGCATCTATCTCTGCAATCTGAGGGGGTGTGGTATTATTTACTGTATATACTGACTGAAACTCCTTGTCCAATTCTTTTCAGATCTCTTCATCCGTCTCAGTGATGCTTCCATCCTCTCTCTTATGCCTTAAAACCTGTTCTTTTACCTTCAGTTTTCCTCTGATAAAGCTGTGGAAAAGCTTGGGATTTTCTTTAGCCTTCCTGGTGATGTCCCTCTCATAGTGGCTCTCTGTCTCTCTTCTTTTACTTAGGTAGTCATTTCTTGCTCTTTTGTAGGTTTGTCAGGCATTTATGTTTTTTCTCCTCCTATACCTTTTCCAGCATTTGTCTCTCCACTCCTTAGCTCTTTTACATTCATCATCGAACCATTTCTCTCTGGCATGAATGAAGCCTACTTTGGTGAAAGGTATGCAGCAATCTACTATCTTCCCATATTTCTCACAAAAGATGTCATACATTTCTTGTACAGATTTGTTGTAAAATAAGGTTCTCCAGTCAATAACTGCAAAAAGCTCATTCATTTTGATGTAATCTCCTTTCGGATAGTTCCTCCTCATGTCCTCAGTGCCTCTACTCTCAGGCAGAATATCTTCAATGATATACTCCATCAACAACACACAGTGGTCACTCTTTCCAACTGATGGTTCATACTCAATTTTTTTCAATATCCAACACATTATCTGTGAATACTAGATCAAGTAGTGATGGCTCATCCCCACCCCTGGCCCTCGTTGGTTCCATTACATGTTGGTGTAGGAAATTCCCTTGTATGCAATCTAGGAATCTTGCCCCGAATGAGGCCTCACCACTGTGTGGGTCAAGATTTATCCAATCTATCTCTTTATGATTAAAATCTCCCATAATCAAAATCCTACATTTTCTCTCCCGTGCCATGTTAAGAACTGAGTTTATGACTTCAATAGTACCTATATGACTTTCCTCATAAATTTCTAGCCTATTCTGGTTCCTTGGTGGGTTATATACAACAGTTATTATAATGCTCTCTGATCCAGAATTTATTCGAGCAACAAGAAATTCCTTGAACTCACTCTCTATAGCCAAGTTTATCTCTTCGACTTGAATCCTTTCACTTATGAGCAGTGCTACCCCTCCACCAGTCCTCTCAGATCTTTCAACCCTTAATATTCTGAAGCCCTTAGGAAAAACTGTGACACTGTTTATGTCCTCACTCAACTTAGTCGCTGTAATTGCTACTATATCTGCCTTACTGTTGTGAATCCTATCTTTTAATTCTACTGCCTTACCAACTAATCCATCAGCATTTGTGTATAACAGTCTTAATGAGGCCCCATCCCTGATCTTCTGTCATTATCTTCTTTATCTCCCCTTTGTCTGGAAGAACTCTGAAATGAAAATTTTTCTTCTCTTCTTCATTTCTTTCCTCATTTAACCTTCTTGCCTCTTGCAACAAGTTTTTGATCTTTCCCATCTCCTCCTGTGTTCTGTATCGTCTAATGAACACTTCTTTGAATTCTTGAAGATCTTTTAGACTCTTTTTTCTCAACAATATATCCCTACATGTTGCCCCTCTCTCAATGGTTACTTTTGTTGGTCTCGGATTTCCTTCCCTCGAATATTTACCTAGTTGGTGAATGTTTACAATATTCTCAGGACCACAAACTATTCCAAGCTTTCTTATCAGGTCTACAACCCTAGCTTTATTTTCTTCAAGTCTCCCCTGCCATGTTGGCTCCTGGGATTCGCTTATACCTGAGATTACCACTGTCTTCTCTCTATCAAGTGCCTGTTTAATAAGTGGCTTTGCCCTTTCCATCACAACGTCTTTCATTTTTTCGATTACTGTCTCTTTTTAGTCAACTGTTTGTATGTTCCAGTGCCACCACCTTTACAGCCTCTTTTACTGCCACATTCCCCTTTAGTGCATCAGCAAAGGAAGTTTTCATGGTATCATTTTCCATATTCAACTCCTGGAACTCTTTTCTAAACTGTTCAATGTTTTCCTTAATTTGGACATTCCAAGCTGCAATCTCGTCTCTCTCAGAAGAGAGCAGTGAACTAACATCTAATTCATTTAGGTTGTCATTCAGCTGTTTGTTTTGTGTGTGTGTGTGTTATATGCGGATACGGATGTTGAGCTTATCCGTATACCTGGTTCATACGGTTCTGAGTTCCAGAACTATCGTCCTTCGCATACAAATTAAAAACATAAGAACAAAGGTAATAAACGAGGAAAAATTCGGACGCGGAAGGTTGGATTGTTGGGTCAGGTTGAGAGAAATAGTGTCAGTTTTAGGCATTCTAAAAGTTCGCTTCATGAGGAAAAAGATGTTGAGTTTACACGAATGCTTTGATCCTTCTAATAAGGTTGGCCGGTAGCTCGAAATAATATTGCTGAATCTTCCCACATTCCGAAATAATTCGGTTCGACTTTATTTACTTCGTTTGTCTGTTCGTTGTAAGATTCTGACACGTTCTGCTGCACAAAAATAAAAATGTTGGCTAGTTAATTAGTGCTCGAGAACTATTATTCTTCTCACGATGAGTAAAGCACCGTTTAATGTGCTACAATTAGTCTCATTTCGAATTAAGGTGAATACAGACATATTGGAGGTGGGGGATTAAGGCTGGTTGCCGCCCTTCTTAAAGGCCGACTGTGGGATCACTCCATCGTAAGTCACTTCCATATTCGCGTGCTCTACCACACAGTTTCACGACTACATTCGCCACAAAGATTTAAAAATATTTCGCTGCAAGTTACATTAAGGTCACCTAGACCACTGCTTTTCTTATAAATTTCGCATTTTTTTTTTAAGGTGTGACACCAGGACAAATTGCCCTCATTACCTGGAGAAGAAGAAGAAGAAGAAGAAGAAGAAGAAGAAGAAGAAGAAGAAGAAGAAGAAGAAGAAGAAGAAGAAGAAGAAGAAGAAGAAGCAAAAAAATAGCTCTCACCAATAAAGACCCAGGCAAGAGGAAAACTTTAAGACGAAGAAAAAGTAAAAAGCAGAGATGAGGTGATGATACACAATAGGAAAAGGACAGGCTGAAAGAATAGTCGAAGTACTGAGGACCTAGAGATATGGCAGGATTAGGCCCTCAGATAACGACAGATCAGGTTCTTGAAGGAAAATAGAGTTCCAGAATCTGGAGGTAGATGGAAAGAAGCAGTCACTGCACTAACCAGTCCGCGAGCTAAAAATCTCCTCACAGTACCTTTGAGATAAGGCTGCTTGGCGAGTGTTATGTAGCCTCATAAATGGGGGAAATATGCAACATGCCAACTCATTACAACAGCGACGGAAGCAGTAGCGATAGGAAAGAGATACGGATAGTAACTTATGGCAAAGAGAAAGAATCCAAATTAGAAGTAAGAGAATTATCAATAATAAGTCTGACTGCCTTAGATTCAACCCTATCAAGCAGATAAGTATATAAAGAAGCACCCCAGATGTGCCAGCATTATTCTAACAGGGATAAGTAAGATCTTTAGATGTTAAATAACTGAAAAGAGGATAAGTATTGACGAAACGAAATAGAACCCCCAGTTTTTTGGATGCAGATTTAGAAATTTGGATTATGTGATTCTTCCAAGATAAGTTAGAGGCAATCTGAATTCCTAACATATTAATAGAAATAAGAGGATAAATTTCGTAATTTTCGAAGACAATAGGTCTATCAGGAGGAGAAGAAGACAAAGAGATTGACAGAAACTGTTTCTTGGAGGCATTAAATTTAACTAAATTTTGGGTGCACCACTCAGATTCCCTCTGCAAATAGGAATTGAAAGTAGAAGAAAGAGTGATGCGAGACTGATTGCGAGTAGCAGATGAAAGTTGTGAAGAAAAGAAAGAAGAATAATGAAGAGTAGAATCATCGTCAAAGGAATGACGAAGAGAGGAGGATGGGGACTGAAGAAGATCGATGATGAAGAGAGGGAAGAGCGTAGGTGAAAGAACAGAGACCCGTGGAACATCACTGGTAACAGGGAAAGGGCTAGATGTTGCACTGTTAACAATGACATATTAAACGGTTAGAAAGAAAAATGGAAATCAGAGAACAGAGAGAAGGGTAAAGCCATGAGTAGGGAGTTTGGCCAACAAAGCCTTGTGCCAGACTATCATAAGTTTTAGAGATATTTAGGGTAACGATGAAGGATTCCCCATAGTCCCTCGGAGAAGATGACCATGCATAGGTAAAATAGAACAGGAGATAATCAGTTGATCTTGCCTTGTGGAAGCCATACTGGTGATGGGAGATAAGTGAGTTAGATTCAAGATGTTTAAAAAATTGGGAATTGAGCTAAGTTTTGAAAACTTTAGCAATATATTAAGTTAGGGCAATAGGTTGGTAGTTTGAAGAAATAGAGCGGTCACCCTTCTTAGGAACAGGTTGCACCAGAGCATGCTTCTAAAATGAAGGATAGATATTGGTTGACAGAATGAGGCGAAAAAGATGGCTAAGCATGGGAGCCAGTTCATCTCCAAATGTCTAAAGGAACCTTGCAGGGATACCACCAGGACCAGATGCTTTGTTTATCTTTAGGGAGCGAAGAACCTTATGAACTTTGCGTGAAGAAAGGATAAGGGAGGGCATAGGATTAGGGAGGGGTAAAGAATGAGGGAGAGGTGAGCTAGATTCGTTTACAGAAGAGTTGACAGAAAAATAGAGACAAAGAGAGCGGCTTTGTCAGTACAAAAACAAGCTATAGAACCATTGGAATGAACGAGAGGGGGAAAGCATGAGTTACAGCAATTTTTTTGAGAGGTTTTTGGCTGTGAACCAGAAATATTTATCAGTGGGAGAGGAGTTGAGGTCATCAACTTTCCTTCTTATAAAGGAAGCTTTAGACCTTCGAGTCTGAGTAGTTCAGCAATTCCTAGCTGAAATAAAAGCCGATCTAGTTAAATCAGGAGAGGCTTTGTAAGACTGGTGTGCCCGATTCCTGGTCTGAATAGCCATTGAGCAGGCATGGTCAAACCAAGGATTACAATGAAAAGAAGCTTTCACAGAGGAGGGGATGAAAGCCTCCATTCCCAAGGTTATGTTTTTGGCAAATTTTTGGGCTACCTGATCAGGGTTGCAGGACCGAAAGCAATAGTTATCCTACGGAAAGGGAAAATTTACGCACATCTTCATTTTGGGTATGTTCAAGTGTCAATGGCGACAAAGAGTAGGAGGAATTGGGGAACAGAAATTGAAGAGATTTAGTTCACATATTGGTCAGATTTATCAAGAGGGGATAGCAGAGAATATGAGTAGTTTGAAGGAGTAGAAGTGAGAAATTGGTCAAGAGTGTTGGCTTTATGTTCGTGTCAATCAGGAACATGAGTAGAATGTGTGATAATCTACTCCAGATCAAGAGTAATAGAGAAAGCAAGGGCCCCACTTCCTCCCACATCCGTGTAAGAAAAATTAAGCCACTCACTGTGGTGTACACTGAACTTCTGCATGTGGATGAGAATATAGCAAGTACTCATGGCAAAAGGATAGGTATTCAAAGAAAGACAAAATCAGTGGACTTTGGAGAAAAGTAGTAGAAGCAAAGGAATATAGTGGTACTGGAGAGATAGATATTCAGCAAGAGAACATCAAAGTAAGGAGATTCAAGGTCCATGAGCCTTACAATAGGAGTGTTAGTGTTGTAGTAGGCACAGACCCCACCTTTGGAACGGAAACGAGCATAAAGGTTATAGTGAGAGATTTGAAATGGTTCAGCGGTAGCATGGCTAGACAGTTGGGTTTCAGATAGAGGAAGGAGGTTAGGGAGGGCTGTACCCAAGTGCTGTTCCAAAAACGAAAGATTAGAATTCAGACCACGAATGTTAGAAAAGTGAAGAGTGAAAGAAGCAGATCTCACAAGAGGTGCAAGGTTAAGGACAGAACCATTACTACCACTACTCACGCCAATAGTGGAATTCAGAAAGATCTCTGGAGATTCTTAGCACCCTTCTATCCCGAGTACTGGGGGCTATAAGTTGTGGACCTTCCATAAGTGTAGTAAAAATGAGGAAATATTGAAAAATAATTAGCATATATATATATATATATATATATATATATATATATATATATATATATATATATATATATAATATATATATATATATATATATACACACACGCACACACACACACACACACACACACACACACACACACACACACACACACACACACACACACACACACACACACACACACATATATATATATATATATATATATATATATATATATATATATATATATATATATATATATATATATATAGAGAGAGAGAGAGAGAGAGAGAGAGAGAGAGAGAGAGAGAGAGAGAGAGAGAGATGGAAAGGATCTATCGTATTAGGTCACTCACTTTTTCTCTCTCAATCCATAGTTTTAAGGATAAGTATGATAAATATCACTAAGTGCAAAATGGAACCGACCATGAGACGGTGAGATACGATCTTGGGGTTCTTTCCCGTAAGCACAATTATGTCATGGCAATTAGGTACTTATATTCAGATAACAAGATGATCGAGAAACCCAGCCACTGAAGGGGGAAAGCCAGCCTCAACTTGGTGCCGGGCCCAAGCCCGGGTAGATGGGGAGGGTTGGCGTGAAGAAAGGCATCCGGCCATAAAAATTTTGCCTAAACCAAAATATGGCCAGTATAGATAACGAGAATAATCACCATACTAGGGCATTCCCCTTAGGCGACACGTTAGGGCTTCGCCTGACCCCTCCTGAAAGACAGCAAGGGCTACCCAGTGATGGGCAGGCTGGGTTAAAGAGGCAAGCTGATGGGAGAGTGTCAGAGGTGGTGCTGCGGGTGGGCACTCTTAATGTAGGGACGATGACTGGGAAGGGGCGACAATTGGTGGACCTGATGGAGAGGAGGAGAATTGGAGTGCTGTGTGAGCAGGAGACCAGGTGGAAAGGAAATAAGGCGAGGAAACTGGGTGAGGGTTGCAAATTGTTCTATAGTGGAGCAAATGAGGAAGGGAGGAATGGTGTAGGAATAATACTATCCAAAGACCTGAAGGAAAGCTTACTTGGTGCGAATAGAAAGAGTGACAGAATTATGAGTTTAAAGCTGGGACTGGGAGAAACGGTAGTCAATGTGGTATGTGCCTATGCACCACAAACTGGTTGTACAATGGAGGTGAAGGATGCATTTTGGGAGGAGGTGGACCAGGAGCTTAGAACAATTCCTATAAGGGCGAGGGTAATTTTGGGAGGAGATCTAAATGGCCACTTGGGAATTAGGAGGGCTGGGATAGGTAGAGTTCATGGGGGCTGGGGGGTGGGCGAGAGAAATGAGGGGGGAGAGAGAGTGATTGATTTTGCAGTGGCATTTGATCTGGCATTGGTCAACACATTCTTTGAGAAAAAGGAAAACATATTGATTACATACAGTAGTGGTGGAAGGGAGAGCCAGATAGATTTATTGTTGTGTAGGAGAGACCATCTGAAGGAGATTAGCAACTGTAAAGTAATAAATGGGGAGAGTGTAGCAGTGCAATATAGGATAGTAGTAACTGATTGCAGGTTCAGGAAATGAAGGAAAAGTAAGGAGCCGAGGATGGCCCCAAAGATAAAGTGGGGGAGATTGAAAGATGCAGAGCTGAGAGTTATGTTTAAGGGAAGAGTGTTGGAAATGATAAGGTTGCATGAAGATGTACAAGAATGGTGGACAGAGAATAGTAAGGTGATTTTGAGGGTTGGTGAGGAGATACTTGGAAAGTCATCAGGAAGGAAACCCCCAAATGATAAAGAGTCATGGTGGTGGAATGAGGAAGTGCAAGAATAGGTGAAGAACAAGAAAGAAGCTAAGAAAAAGGCAGATTTATCAGGCCTGGAGCAGGATAAAGAAGAGTACAAGCAGGCAAAGAAGGAGGCAAGGAGAGCAGTAGCAAAAGCAAAGGCAGAGAAATTGAATGAAGTCTATGAAGAGCTGGAAACACCAGAAGGAGAGAAGAAAATATGGCGAATTGCCAAGGCCCGAGATGCTGCAACCAATGACTTGACCCTAGTAAGACAAATAAAGGATAACCATGGAGTAGTTCTGGCAGAAGAATAGGAAATAAAAACCAGATGGGAAACTTATTTTGAAGGATTACTAAATGAATAGAACCCAAGAGCAGTATTTGAAGATGGACTTCCAAATGAAGCAGTTACAGCAACAGTGGCTAGAAGAGAGGTAAAGCGGGCAGTAAGGAAAATGAAAAATGGAAAG
>JAXCGZ010017261.1:0-55000 GCA_037179515.1 Halocaridina rubra | reverse complement strand
GCGGACCTAACTATATCACAAATTTGCCATGCACTATTTTAAAATACTACGACTGAAGGTATTATGGATTCGACTAGCACACTTCCAGACAGCTCCAGGATAAGTCTTACTTCAAGCATGGTTCTTTCCTTATGCCTACATCTACAATGATTATGCTGGCGCATTATTTACACATCTCTTACTATCCCATTACAAATGATAAGTCACAACACTCCCCCAACTCTGTGTCTTGTCACTTTCTTTTTCCTCATTTTTGCTTTATTTATTGAAGGTCCACAGATTATGGCCTCCAGTACCCTTCAGAGAGGGGTACTAAGACTCTCTGGTGATCTGGCTGACTCCACTTTTGGCGTGAGGGTAGACATGATTGGTGGTAGTAATGGTTCTGCCCTTAACCTTGCATCTCCTGATAGATCTGCTTCTTTCACTCTTCACTTTTCAAACATTTTTGGTCCGAATTCTAATCTTTCGTTTTTGGAACAGCACTTTGGTACATCTCTCCCTAACTTCCTTCTTCTATTAAAAACCCAGCTTCCTAGCCATACTTCCTCTGACCCATTTAAAATTTCCCACTATAATATGCTCGTTTCCGTTCCAAAGGTGGGGTCTGTGCCTACTACAATACTAACTCTCCTATTGCAAGGCTCATGGACCTTGAGTTTGAAGTTTTTTTGCTGAGAATATATCTCTCCACCACCACTATATTCATTTGTTTCTGCTACTTCTCTCCAAACTCCACGGACTTAGTGTCTTTCTTTAAATATTTGTTCTCTTGCCATGAGTCCTTGCTAGCTTCTCACCCACATGCTGAAGTTTTCTACATTGGAAACTTCAATGTACACCACAGTGAGTGGATTAATTCTTATCACACTGATGTGAGAGGAACATAGTCCCTTGTTTTATCTATTACTCACGATCTGGAGCAGATTATCAAACATCCTAATCGTGTTCCTGATCGACATGGACTTCCAGCCAACACTCTTAACCTATTTCTTACTTGTAATCCTACAAACTAGTCATATTCTGTGTTTTCCTCTCTTAGTAAATCTAACGAATCTGTGATCTCAAGCTCCTCCATTTTTTCTTCCCCTCAATCAATCCCTATATTCAGCACCATCTTTGGCACTTTGGGCATACTCAACGTGAAGATTTGCGTAACTTCCTCTTTATATTAACATATTAGGAATCCAGATACCTCTAACTTGTCTTGGAGGGATCACATTATCCAGATTTCTAAATCTGTATCCAGAAAATTGTGGGTTCTTGTTTCGTTCTCGTCATCACTTTTCCTTTTTACAGTTACTTAAAATCTATAAAGGTCTTATCAGTCCTTGTTTAGAATACTGCTGGCACATCTGGGATGCTGCTTCATATACTTATCTCCTTGATAGAGTTGAATCTAAGGCAGTCAGACTCATTAATGACCTTTCTGTTACTTCTAATTTGGATTATTTTTCTCTTCGCCATAATGTATTATCCCTTTCTCTTTTCTATCACTACTTCTTCCATCACTGCTGTGATGAGTTGGCAAGTTGCAACCCTCCTCCACTGCCAAGGTCGCATAACACTCGCCAAGCGGTCTCATCTCGCAGGTACTGTGTGGGGATTTGTAGCTTGCGGATTGGTCAGTGCAGCAATTGCTTCTTTCCTTCTATATCCAGACTCTGGAACCCTATTCCCCTCTCTGTCTTTCCTAATTCCTATGACCTATCTTCCTTTAAAAAACGGATCTATCGTCATCTCAGGCCTACTCCTGCCATATATCTAGGTCCTCAGTACTTCGACTGCTCTTTTAGCCTGTCCTTTTCCTATTTTGTATTATTACCTCATCTCTGCCTTATCCTTAACCTTTTACTTTTCCTTTGACTTAATGTTTTCTTCGTACCAGGACCTTTATTGATGAGGACAATTTTCTTGCCTGTCATAGTGTCACACTCATAAAAAAATTAGTCCCCTTTCGAACTGGAGTGCTATTCCTAACTTCCCGCGGTGGGTTCGAAACCGCGTTTGGCGCTGCTAGACTCGGGCAATCAACTTTTGAGCTCTTATGGTCCTAACTATATAACATATAGGCATGCACCGTGTCATGTCCCAATGAGTTCTCATTTCAAATGAATATGGAAACAGACATGATGGTGCTCTATGGAGATGAAGATGAGATGCCCTTTTCTAAAGCTCAGTGGTGGACTCTTAACACATTCGTTAGTTGCTCAATGAACGGCACAGCCTCAACTGTACAGCATATATCGCTGCAGGTATTAGAAAATGACTTTAAAACGTAAGTTCTCTGACTCGAAATTTTAGCTATAATAAACCCCGGATATAAATGTAGGATTTAATAGAGCGTAATGATGATGATGATGATGATGATGACCATAATGACAAACTTAATAACAGTACTTGTGATAAAATGAAGTGCATATCCAGTGCCACAAAAATGAGACAGACAAACAACATATAGTGTGTTTTGTTAGTTTGTTTTTTCTTTGCATATTTTGCTTTTTAAGGAAGAAATATTTTAGTCCTTTTTAATTTGGAAGAAAACATGTAAATTAAACTATATGCGTGTATGTACCACACCATCTGTAAAGACATGTAGTTATTGTTGAAATTTAACAATAGGTTGATTAATGTAGAGATGAACAGGACAAAATTATTCGCTGTTTGATGATTAAATGAACGATAAAGGAAACTCCAAGAGTGTTTTTTAATATCTGATAGAAACAATATGCACATTTTTTCTGTGTTCCAAGTAGTCCCCATTCGAATGGGGGTGCACACAGACATGCTGGAACTGGGAGATTAACATTGGATGCCTTCCTAACTCCCAAAGAGGACTCGCACCCTCTTAAGTCGCACTTTAGCGACTTTTAAAAAGTACTTACCTTATGACATAATAATATATTTAACATGCCTAATGCCTTTAGGAAGGCACTGGCATAGTGTCAGACCTAATGGTCGGATATACAGAAAGCATTATGACAGGCATATGGTCGAGCCCTGTGCTATCACTGTCCCTTGCCTCTGTCTTTCAGATTAACTTTAATTTTTAGTAGCTCTAGCGACTACCGTGGCTGCTCAAAGGTAGAGTGCGCTACTCGGGAAGCTACCAACAAGGTTTCTTAGACTGTGAAGCGAGGAAGAAGAAGAAGAAGAAGAAGAAGAAGAAGAAGAAGAAGAAGAAGAAGAAGAAGAAGAAGAAGAAGAAGAAGAAAAGAAGAAGAAGAAGAAGAAGAAGAAGAAGAAGAAGAAGAAGAAAGAAGAAGAAGAAGACGAAGAAGAAGAAGAAGAAGAAGAAGAAGAAGAAGAAGAAGGAGAAGAAGAAGAAGAAGAAGAAGAAGAAGAAGAAGAAGAAGAAGAAGAAGAAGAAGAAGAAGAAGAAGAAGAAGAAGAAGAAGATTATCACAGACTATGACATATTCCACATAAGCGAGCAGATGCCTATATAATAGTAAAAAAAAAGTCGCCATAAATCTAGTTAAAAAAAAGGAATATAAAGTTGCAACCATTGACTGATCATCTGACGCCCAAGAATTTATCATCACAACAATTATAATTAATATGATATGTAACCGTTTATTAGGAAGACAAGAAAAGTGAGATCACAGAGAAGAATATTAAGTGTGCAAATGTGTGTGTATTCATACGTACTGATTTATTTACTTCACGGGAGGAAAAATTGTGCACATGTGTATACGTTTCCATATGAGTGAGTGAAAGTAGTGGTGGTTTTTATGAGCATGTATGTATGTATGTATGTATGTATGTATGTATGTATGTATGGTATGTATGTATGTATGAATGTATGTATGTATGTATGTATGTATGCATGTATATGCAAGTGTATATATATATATATATATATATATATATATATATATATATATATATATATATATATATATATATATATATATATGTGTGTGTGTGTGTGTGTGTGTGTGTGTGTGTGTGTGTGTGTGTATGCATGTATGTATGTATGTATGTATGTATGTATGTATGTATGTATGTATGTATGTATGTATGCATGTATGTATGTATGTATGTGATTACCTAATTGTGATTACCTAATTGTGTTTACGGGAAAGAGCCCAAAGCTCGTATCTTCCCGTCTCCTGATCGCTTCCATTTTAGACTTAGTGATACTTATCATACCTGTCCTTAAAACTATGGATTGAGATAGCATTAACTACCTCCTCGCTTAGCCAATTCCAATTATCAACTACTCTTACACTGAAAAAGTATTTCCTTACATCCTGCAAAGAAGTTTTCTTACCAAGCTTCAAACTATGACCTCTAGTTCTAGAGCCAGCCATATCAAAATATCGATCCCTATCCACTCTATCATAACCATGAAGGAATTTAAAGACTGTCACCATATCCCCCCTCACTCTTCTAGCTTCGAGTGATGGTAAGTCTAATTCCCTCAGCCTCTCATCATAACTGAGATTGCGTATTTCTGGCACCAGTTTCGTGGCATGTCTTTGAACTTTTTCAAGCTTAGCTATGTGCTTTTTCAAGTGCGGATTCCAAAAGGGGGCTGCATATTCGAGTTTTGGCCTCACATAGGTTACATAAATATTTCTGAACATTTCCTTGTCCATGTGCCTGAAGGCTACCCTTACATTTGATAAGAATGCATATGCTGCCCTTACTATGCCATTTATATGTATTTCTGGAGACAAATCTGCCAGTATGTTTACTCCTAGATCTCTCTCATTTTCTGTCTCTTGAAGTTGTACTCCAGCCACCGAGTAGTCAAGCTTGGGCCTTCTTGCACTTGTACCCATTCTCATTACCTTACATTTTGAAGTATTGAATTTCATTATCCACTTTTCTGACCACTCATGCAGATTATTTAGATCCTCCTGAAGTTCTCTACCATTGTTCTCGTTTTTTACTTTCTTCACAATCTTTGCATCATCTGCAAACATATTCATGAATGAATTTACAGACTCTGGTAGGTCATTTACATATACAAGGAACAAAAGTGGCCCTAAAACTGAACCCTGTGGAACTCCACTACTAACTCTTCTCCATTCAGACACTGAGTGTCTTACTCTAACCCTCTGTTCCCTTCCTTCTAAGTAAGTTTTTATCCATTCCAAAACATTTCCACCTATTCTAGCCATTGATTGCAGCTTCCTAATAAGTCTCCCATGTGGAACAGTGTCAAACGCTTTCTGGAAGTCTAGGAATATGCAATCTGCCCAGCCCTCTCTTTTCTGTAAGATTTGGCTTACCTCATCATAAAATTCTAATAAGTTTGTTACTGTTGATCTACCTTCTCTGAAGCCATGTTGCCTCACTGACAAAAAGTTGAAGGATTCCAAGTGAAGAGAGATATGTTTCCTTAGTAGTTTCTCCATAACTTTGCAAACTATGCTGATCAAGGAAACTGGTCTATAGTTCAGAGCCGTATCCCTCCTTCCCTTTTTGAAGATAGGTATCACATTTGCTTGTTTCCAGCATCTTGGAATCTCCCCCGACTCCAGTGACTCCTTAAATATGATACTTAGTGCCACTGATATTGTGTTTGCGCATTTTTTAAGCACATGAGGGGATATGTCATCAGGACCTGTAGCTTTATGAACATCTAAATCCATCAGCGCTTTGCATACCTCTGTGGCTGTAAGGTTGATGTTCTCTAATACCGGCCCTTGAGCTTCTATCACTGCAATC
The DNA here is from genome assembly GCA_037179515.1 of Halocaridina rubra. Lineage (NCBI taxonomy): Eukaryota > Metazoa > Arthropoda > Malacostraca > Decapoda > Atyidae > Halocaridina > Halocaridina rubra. Next base: position 49,318 of record JAXCGZ010017261.1, on the reverse strand, counting down.
TGAGGGGGTGGGGTATTTTCTACTGTAAATACTGACTGAAACTCCTTGTTCAGTTCTTTGCAGATCTCTTCATCCGTCTCAGTGATGCTTCCATCCGCTCTCTTTAGCCTTAAAACCTGTTCTTTTACCTTCAGTTTTCCTCTGATAAAGCTGTGGAAAAGCTTGGGATTTTCTTTAGCCTTCCTGGTGATGTCCCTCTCATAGTCTCTCTCTGCCTCTCTCCTTTTACTTAGGTAGTCATTTCTTGCTCTTTTGTAGGTTTGCCAGGCATTTATGTTTTTTCTCCTCCTATACCTTTTCCAGCATTTGTCTCTCCACTCCTTAGCTCTTTTACACCCATTATCGAACCATTTCTCTCTGGCATGAATTACACCTACTTTGGTGACAGGTATGCAGCAATCTACTATCTTCCCATATTTCTCACAAAAGATGTCATACATTTCTTGTACAGATTTGTTGTAAAATAAGGTTCTCCAGTCAATAACTGCAAAAAGCTCATTCATTTTGATGTAATCTCCTTTCGGATAGTTCCTCCTCATGTCCTCAGTGCCTCTACTCTCAGGAAGAATATCTTCAATGATATACTCCATCAACAACACACAGTGGTCACTCTTTCCAATTGGTGGTTCATACTCAATTTTTTCAATATCCAACACATTATCTGTGAACACTAGATCAAGTAGTGATGGCTCATCCCCACCCCTGGCCCTTGTTGGTTCCATTACATGTTGGTGTAGGAAATTCCCTTGTACGCAATCTAGGAATCTTGCCCCGAATGAGTCCTCACCACCGTGTGGGTCAAGATTTATCCAATCTATCTCTTTATGATTAAAGTCTCCCATAATCAAAATCCTACATTTTTTTTCCCGTGCCATGTTAACAACTGAGTTTATGACTTCAATAGTACCTATATGACTTTCCTCATAAACTTCAAGCCTATTTTGGTTCCTTGGTGGGTTGTATACAACAGTTATTATAATGCCCTCTGACCCAGTATTTATGCGAGCAACAAGAAATTCCTTGAACTCACTTTCTATAGCCAAGTTTATTTCTTCGACTTGAATCCTTTCACTTATGAGCAGTGCTATCCCTCCACCAGTCCTCTCAGATCTTTCAACCCTTAGTATTCTGAAGCCCTTAGGAAAAACTGTGACACTGTTTATGTCCTCACTCAACTTAGTCTCTGTAATTGCTACTATATCTGCCTTACTGTTGTGAATCCTATCTTTTAATTCTACTGCCTTACCAGCTAATCCATCAGCATTTGTGTATAACAATCTTAATGAGGCCCCATCCCCTGATCTTCTGTCATTATCTTCTTTATCTCCCCTTTGTCTGGAAGAACTCTGTAATGAAAATTTTTCTTCTCTTCTTCATTTCTTTCATCATTTAACCTTCTTGCCTCTTGCAACAAGTTTTTGATCTTTCCCATCTCTTCCTGTGTTCTGTATCGTCTAATGTACACTTCTTTGAATTCTTGAAGGTCTTTTAGACTTTTTTTTCTCAACAGTATTTCCCTACATGTTTCCCCTCTCGCAAAGGTTACTTTTGTTGGTCTCGGCTTTCCTTCCCTCGAATATTTACCTAGTTGGTGTATGGTTACAATATCCTAAGGACCACATACTACTCCAAGCTTTCTTATCAGGTCTACAACCCTAGCTTTATTTTCTTCAAGTCTCCCCTGCCATGTTGGCTCCTGGGACTCGCTTATGCCTGAGATTACCACTGTCTTCTCCTTATCAAGTGCCTGTCTGATGAGTGGGTTTGCCCTTTCCATCACAACGTCTTTCATTTTTTTTATTACTGTCTCTTTATAGTCAACTGTTTGTATGTTTTCCAGTGCCACCACCTTTACAGCCTCTTTTACTGCCACATTCCCCTTTAGTGCATCAGCAAAGGAAGTTTTCATGGCATCATTTTCCATATTCAGCTCCTGGAACTCTTTTCTGAACTGTTCAATGTTTTCCTTAATCTGGACATTCCAAGCAGCAATCTCGTCTCTCTCAGAAGAGAGCAGTGAACTAACATCTAATTCCTTTAGGTTGTCATTCAGCTGTTTGTTTTTATCTTCTTGTTTAGAAATTCTAGATTCTAGTTGACTCTTTTCCCCTTCCAGCTTCTTTATTCTTTTTTCTAGTTCCTTTCTCTCCTGCCCTTGTGCTTTATTTGCTTCCTCCAAAGATCTTATTTGTTCTCTGAGTGTTTCATTCTCTTTCATTTCTCCATCCATATTCCGAATTTTATCATCAAGGCTTATAACCATTTCCTCTAAATTCTTGATTTTCTGTTTAAGTCTCCTAATGGCTACCCCTCCTACCGACCCATGGATGGGAGAGGTTTGGGACAGAGATGGCGTCATTTTTATGTTCTCCCTCTCACAGAATATAGAAAGAAGACGAGAAAGAGGAAAAAAAAAAGAGAAAAACTTTTAATTAAGCTTCACACCGAATTTTTATATCTCCATATAAGTGCTATTTAGTGACTCAGTTTATCTCTTTTCTGGTAACACACATCTTAACTTAAAAACTTGACCATGGTAATTTAAAGATAAAAAGAAAAAGAAAAAAAATGCAACAAAATAAAAGTCAAACCTGAAGGAAAAATTCGAACCTGTGTCTGAGGTGGCACCCACCTGTTTCTGCTATATATTCTTCCTAACTGATAAACTCACTTGCTAACCAAGATATGTTATCACAGGATTAGACTTTACATTTAACTCAATATATATACAAAATAAAAACAAAATAGTAAAAGAGAAAGCTAAAAGAAAAGCAAAAAAAAAAAAATGAAGAAAATAAGACCTGTACTACTTGGCAACTTAATTCAGTACTGTTGACAGGTGGATATTTGTGTTTTTTTTTTTTTTACTTATTCAATTATTTCGTGTATCAAACTAACTAACAAGTTAATATAAATGGGAAGGATACTGATTTTAACAATATATGGAACCACAGGATCAGGTAAACGGCTCAAGAGCTTTCCCCAGTTTACACAAAAAATTAGGTAATGTGATGTGATGGCTTCACCTCTGGCAACTCTTCTAAATTTCCTTCAAACGCAGAACTGGACGGCAGCTTCTCTCTCCCCTCACGAAAAATGTTCTCAATTTTTTTTTCCTTTAATATTTTGGACAGTCTCGTCATACAACAAATATAAGTTTTGTACTCACAATACTCTGCAGTATTTCAGTTTAGGGAAATTGTGGTAAAGTTTTCCACTAAGCACTTAGTCACTCGAAACAAGTAAAAATTTAAGAGGAGCAGTTCCGTGTCACCGTATCATCTAATGAATGCTTCTTTGAATTCTTGAAGGTCTTTTAGATTTTTTTTTCTCAACAATATTTTCCCTACATGTTTCCCCTCTCTCAAAGGCTACTTTTGTTGGTCTCGGCATTCCTTCCCTGTGTATATATATATATATATATATATATATATATATATATATATATATATATATATATATATATATATATATATATATATATATATATATATATATATATATATATATATATATATATATATATATATATATATATATATATATATATATATATATATATATATATATATATATATATATATATATATATATATATATATATATATATATATATATATATATATATATATATATATATATATATATATATATATATATATATATATATATATGTAAAAGTTAAAGGTAAAGTTTGCCAGTGTTTCAGTTCCGATATCCATCTGAGATGCTCCTCAGAACGTCAGCCGAGGCAAACCCCAACCCCCACCACTGTGGTGCCCATCAACAGCAAGTAACCTTCCCAGTAAACAGCTTAAACTCTCGGTCCTGAGCGAGAACCGATCTGTCGACCTCGCGAATGTGAGACCAGCGCGTTACCACTGTACTAGCCAGAATATATATATATATATATATATATATATATATATATATATATATATATATATATATATATATATATATATATATATGTTTGGTGCTCCTTAAATTTGGAGATATTTATAGATGAATGAGGCACATTAATATAGGAGACTGAAAGGGCATTTTTAACAGTTCTTGTCTGGCTACCTAGTGGGCATCTTTATTACTTTCTATGTAAACAAAACATGGATGCGTTCATTAACAAAATAACAATTATATCAAATATTGTAACATCCCTCTTTTTATGAAGAAAAAAATAAGTTATCATCTTGAAAACGAAAATTAAATCACTCTTTGTAAACAACAAAATCACCATATTTAGAGGGTAAAATATTCCTTGTACTCCTTGTGATTCTCCTTTGAGGAGTGAAAGACTCTTGAACTCTGAGATTCTCACTTGTTGAGTTTATATGTTTATCCTGTGGAATTTCAACCTGTTGCTGACTTTGTACTACATTACTAGAATCTTCACTACTGTGATATGAAACATTTCTTTCATTTGACTTATTAAGGTCTACTCTATTTCTTCTCAATAAACCAGCATCAGTTGAAATTTCATAAGATCTCTCGTCTAAACGTTCCTTCACAATACCTTTTTCCCAAGCTTTCTTTCCCATTACAGTGGGTTTTATTCTCACAACATCATCTTCCTGTAAAGGATCAAGATCTTTGGCATGCACATTGTAATCTTTAGCGGACCTGCTATTTCTATAATGTCTGTTAATCTTGATTTTATCTACATTGATCTCAGATGGTTTCAGCAACTTTGAAGAAACTGGGAGAAGAGTACATGTGCGTCTCCCTAGGCTTTTTTGAGCCGGACTGTATTCATCACTGTGAGACGGACAATTACGGTAGTCTAATACTGCCAAATAAGGGTCATTATTGCTTTCTATGGCTTTTCTGAGTATGGACTTTGCAGTTTTTACAGCGGATTCTGCCTGTCCATTTGACTGAGGATGTTTAGGGCTTGACGTACAATGTTCTATATCCCACACTCTTATAAAATTCTGAAATAAATCACTTGTAAATTGAGTTCCACAGTCACTAACTAAGATGGAAGGAGTACATACCTTGCAAAATGTGCTTTTAGCTTACGTATAACAGTAGATGCTTTTATATCTTCTAACCTATCAATTTCCCAGAAATTACTGAAATAGTCTACTGTTACTAGATAAAACTGGTTACACAATTCAAAAATATCTGTGCCAACTTTCTCCCATGGCCTATCAGACACTTCATGTGGCATAAGAGTTTCTTTCTGCTGAGATTTTTAAAATTTGCAACAGATTTCACATTGAGAAATATGTTCTTTAATATCACCATTCATACCAGGCCAATATACACACTCACGAGCCCTTCGTAGACAACTTTCTACGCCAAGGTGACAAGAGTGAATAGCCTGTTTAATTTCTTTCCTCAAATTGGCAGGAATCACAACTCTATCACCATTAATTACAAGTCCATTCTGTATAGATAGTTCATCTCTAATATGATAATAAGGCAAAACAGTTATAGGTACATTACATTTATACTCTGGCCACCCATTTGTTATCATATTTGTCACTTCAAGCAAAATTTCATCACTGGCCACAGCATCACGAATTTTCTTTAACCTGTCTTCCCTAATAGGCAAATAAGATACAACATTAACATATTCAAAATCATTACCATTTTCAGTTTCACTAAGAAATGATCGAGACAGCAAATCTGCTATATGTATGTTCTTACCAGCAGTATGCTTAAGTTCAATATCGTATTGTTGTGCAGTCAATAACATGCCTTGTAGCCTCTTTGGTGCTCTATCTAATGGTTTCAAGATTATACTCTGAAGTGGTTTGTGATCAGTTATGACCAAAGTATGTTGTCCAAAAGTGTACTGATGGAATTTCTTTAAAGCAAACACAATAGCCAGCATTTCTTTCTCTATCTGAGCATACCTTGTTTCCGTGTCAGTTAGAGCTCTGCTTGCATAAGACAACGGTCTACCATCTTGCATTAGAACTGCACTAAGTCCACATTTGCTAGCACCACACTATATAACTAACTGTTTATTTTGATCATAATAAGCAAGAATTGGAGTCTTAGTGATGCAACATTTAATTTTCTCAAAAGCTCTAGCCTGTTCATCACCCCAACACCATTCTTTGTCTTTACGTAAAAGTTGTCGTATGGGCACCATCAGGTCAGAGAGTCTAGGCATGAATTTTGACAAATAGTTTATCATTCCACTAAAGCGTTGAATCTCAGTCACATTAGTTGGAGCTTTCATCGATACAATTGCTTCAGTTTTACTGGGATCTGGCTTAAGGCCTTCATTAGTTATTACATGTCCAAGAAATGTTATCTCACTCTTTCTTATTTCAGTCTTTTCTCTGTTAAGACAGATACCATGCTTACGACATCTTTCCAGTAAATTCTTTAATTTTTTATCATGATCTAACTGTGCTTCTTCTAGAGAATTACCTATTCCATATACCAAAATGTCATCAGCAATGCAAATTATTCCTAGCAAACCATCTAGAGTTCTGCAGTCGTTTCTGAAAAACTTCACTACTGATTGCTAGGCCAAAAGGCAGTCTAAGCCGCCGATATCTTCCAAAAGGGGTTTGAAAGGTAATTAAATGACTCGACTCTTCATCCAAAACACAGTGCCAATATCCATTTCTTAAATCTAGTTTAGAGAACAATTTAGCTTGTGCTAATTCAGGTAAAACATCATCGATAATTGGCAAAGGATGCATTTCTCTAATTATGGCTTTATTTAATTGCTGAGGATCTATGCAAATTCTTATGTCTTCACTATTTTTCTTAGAAGCTACTACCATGCGACTCACCCATTCAGTTGGTTCGTCTACTTTACAAATGACATTTTGTTTCTCTAACTCAGATAATTTGGATTTTACCTTCCTTTTAAGTTGAATTGGCACTCTACATGAAGATATAGCAAAAACATCGGTATTGCAAGATTCACTGTGTACAGAACATATGTTATCATAATTGATAGTAAGGAAACCCATCTGTTCTGATGCACGTTTTCCTGACTAAGGCATATAATTCTCAGCCACTATAATAAACTCAACATTATATCTCTTTGAATTTCTCTCATTTTCCACTTTAATTCTACATTTTCCAACTGGTTTGGCTGCAGAATTATTCCACATTTCTAGTTGTAGCCCTTCACTAGATTCAATTTTTACATTATTGGGAACCATATTTCGAGGTAACACATTTACACCTGCTCCGCTATCGATTTGAAATTTGACACTATTTTCACCAACTTTCAGATCGGTATATAGATATTTGGATTTCTCTGACACTTTATTTACTTTCATCACTTGCTGTGTACAGGGATTATCACTTTTGTTAACCGTCGTTTCTTCTGGCTCTCCATATCTCGTCTGCAACTTGACGCCTAGGATATATTCGGCTGGAGTATCTGAACTGGAATCGTCACCGTCCACTGCATTCACACCCATCTTCTTAGATGCTTGTGCATGTCCATTTTTCTCCAAACATTGAGATTCGAAGTGATTCAGCCTGTTGCAGTAGTTGCATCTCTCTCCATAGGCTGGACATTTCTTCTTACTCCACACGTGTCTTGTTCCGCAGAACTTACATTTTCGTGGAGCCGGATCCTTCGTTGACAAACTTTGGGTTGACTTAGGCTTATGCTGGTTCTTGTTCACAAAACTTGGGTCCTCACTCTTTCGGTCTGCTGGATTTCTACTAGGCCTACTCTGCTTAAAGTTCTTTGTCGATTTAACTTTATTTATGACCGACTTTGCTGTATTTTCACTTTTTATCATTTGCATTTGTCTCTGCGATGCTTGATGTGCCTCACAAATTTTGAGCGTATCTATCAATGAAATACATTTTTCTCTCATAAATTTCTCTCCGAGTTTATCTTCTTTACAGCCAAAAACTATTTGATCACGAATTGCCTCATCTTTTTCTGCTGCAAAATCACAATCCTTAACCATAGTTTTTATTCTAGTAATAAATAAATCCAGGATCTCATCAGCTTTCTGAGTACAGCATTTAAACCTATATCTTGACGCTATTATTAGCTTCCTAGGGGCAAAATGCTCATCTAGCTTCTGTAATACCATGTTTAAATCCTTGCTAGGGTCATCACGAGATCCACTCTCCCCTACAATAACGGGACCAAACTCTATAGCATTATACACTCGAAGCAGTTCGTCACCCCCATGGGTCAAAAGTTATGCTACCTTCACTTCACTTGGCTTATCATTTAAACCTGCTGCCAGTAGATACAGCTCGAATTTTTGACGAAAAAATCGCCAATCTTGCTCACTTTCGCTCTTTAATGCGAATTTATCTGGAGGGGCTAGATTACCTGTCGCCATGCCGGTCGGTAGTCTTATTTACTTAATCACACAGAAAATTCCTGGATAATACGTAATGCCTTATATTCAAAATGAACAGCAAACCATACTTAGTCTATTGAGCGCTGCCACCATGTTTGATACTCCTTAAATTTGGAGATATTTATAGATGAATGAGGCACAATAATATAGGAGACTGAAAGGGCATTTTTAACAGTTCTTGTCTGGCCACCTAGTGGGCATCTTTATTACTTTCTATGTAAACAAAGCATGGATGCGTTCATTAACAAAATAACAATTATATCAAATATTGTAACTATATATATATATATATATATATATATATATATATATATATATATATATATATATATATATATATATAATTACCTGTTTGCAATTACCTAATTGTGTTTACGGGGAAAGAGTCAAAGAGCTCGTATCTTCCCGTCTCCTGATCGGTTCCATTTTATACTTAGTGATACTTATCACTGTGACAGAGTGTTTCGCTCAAGGTCACCAGTGGCTGTTAGATGCCTTATTAATTAATTTAGTAACTTAACTGTTATTTTCTAACTAAAAAAAATTAATTCCCACTTCTTGACTTTTGCAGATTATGATTATTTGCAATTTATATTTTAGCTTATAGCTAATTTTAAATATACCTTATTTACTCTTCTTGTACATGTAGAAGCATAGCCCCGATATAAAGGCTGCTCCTATTTTCCGTCTGCTACGAGCCAAGAACATTCTGGAGATTGTTTACCAGTAACCTAACTTTTCATTATTATTCTCGTTTTATTTTATTTGCTTCCACTTGTTGCACCTAAAAATACTGTCTCTCCCTTGCATCTCTGCTATAATTGCCTGCCAGGGACCACCACTAAAATAGTCCTTAAATTATATCAGAGCCAGTTACTGCTCTAGAAAATGTATCCTACAGATGAACTCACCAGGAGGGACAATGAGACGCCCTCCTTTGGCGCTCAAACTTCAAAGAGGCAACATCTCGCCTGAGCAGTCTAAGTTTATTTCAAACCTTATTTACGTGGCATCTTCACAGGAATTCATCTATCACAACAAGTGTCCTGTGATTACCTAATTGTGATTACCTAATTGTGTTTACAGAAAAGAGCCCAAAGCTCGTATCTTCCCGTCTCCTGATCGGTTCCATTTTATACTTAGTGATACTTATCATACCTGTCCTTAAAACTATGGATTGAGATAGCATTAACTACCTCCTCGCTTAGCCAATTCCAATTATCAACTACTCTTACACTGAAAAAGTATTTCCTTACATCCTGCAAAGAAGTTTTCTTACCAAGCTTCAAACTATGACCTCTAGTTCTAGAGCCAGCCATATCAAAATATCGATCCCTATCCACTCTATCATAACCATGAAGGAATTTAAAGACTGTGTGTGTGTGTGTGTGTGTGTGTGTGTGTGTGTGTGATTACCTAATTGTGATTACCTAATTGTGTTTACGGGAAAGAGCCCAAAGCTTGTATCTTCCCGTCTCCTGATCGCTTCCATTTTATACTTAGTGATACTTATCATACCTGTCCTTAAAACTATGGATTGAGATAGCATTAACTACCTCCTCGCTTAGCCAATTCCAATTATCAACTACTCTTACACTGAAAAAGTATTTCCTTACATCCTGCAAAGAAGTTTTCTTACCAAGCTTCAAACTATGACCTCTAGTTCTAGAGTCAGCCATATCAAAATATCGATCCCTATCCACTCTATCATAACCATGAAGGAATTTAAAGACTGTCACCATATCCCCCCTCACTCTTCTAGCTTCGAGTGATGGTAAGTCTAATTCCCTAAGCCTCTCATCATAACTGAGATTGCGTATTTCTGGCACCAGTTTCGTGGCATGTCTTTGAACTTTTTCAAGCTTAGCTATGTGCTTTTTCAAGTGCGGATTCCAAAAGGGGACTGCATATTCGAGTTTTGGCCTCACATAGGTTACATAAATATTTCTGAACATTTCCTTGTCCATGTGCCTGAAGGCTACCCTTACATTTGATAAGAATGCATATGCTGCCCTTAATATGCCATTTATATGTATTTCTGGAGACAAATCTGCCAGTATGTTTACTCCTAGATCTCTCTCATTTTCTGTCTCTTGAAGTTGTACTCCAGCCACCGAGTAGTCAAGCTTGGGCCTTCTTGCACTTGTACCCATTCTCATTACCTTACATTTTGAAGTATTGAATTTCATTAGCCACTTTTCTGACCACTCATGCAGATTATTTAGATCCTCCTGAAGTTCTCTACCATTGTTCTCGTTTTTTACTTTCTTCACAATCTTTGCATCATCTGCAAACATATTCATGAATGAATTTACAGACTCTGGTAGGTCATTTACATATACAAGGAACAAAAGTGGCCCTAAAACTGAACCCTGTGGAACTCCACTACTAACTCTTCTCCATTCAGACGTTGAGTGCCTTACTCTAACCCTCTGTTCCCTTCCTTCTAAGAAAGTTTTTATCCATTCCAAAACATTTCCACCTATTCTAGCCATTGATTGCAGCTTCCTAATAAGTCTCCCATGTGGAACAGTGTCAAACGCTTTCTGGAAGTCTAGGAATATGCAATCTGTCCAGCCATCTCTTTCCTGTAAGATTTGGCTTACCTCATCATAAAATTCTAATAAGTTTGTTACTGTTGATCTACCTTCTCTGAAGCCATGTTGCCTCACTGACAAAAAGTTGAAGGATTCCAAGTGAAGAGAGATATGTTTCCTTAGTAGTTTCTCCATAACTTTGCAAACTATGCTGGTCAAGGAAACTGGTCTGTAGTTCAGAGCCGTATCCCTCCTTCCCTTTTTGAAGATAGGTATCACATTTGCTTGTTTCCAGCATCTTGGAATCTCCCCTGACTCCAGTGACTCCTTAAATATGATACTTAGTGCCACTGATATTGTGTTTGCGCATTTTTTAAGCACATGAGGGGATATGTCATCAGGACCTGTAGCTTTATGAACATCTAAATCCATCAGCGCTTTGCATACCTCTGTGGCTGTAAGGTTGATGTTCTCTAATACCGGCCCTTGAGCTTCTATCACTGCAATCTGAGGGGGTGGGGTATTTTCTACTGTAAATACTGACTGAAACTCCTTGTTCAATTCTTTGCAGATCTCTTCATCCGTCTCAGTGATGCTTCCATCCGCTCTCTTTAGCCTTAAAACCTGTTCTTTTACCTTCAGTTTTCCTCTGATAAAGCTGTGGAAAAGCTTGGGATTTTCTTTAGCCTTCCTGGTGATGTCCCTCTCATATTCTCTCTCTGCCTCTCTCCTTTTACTTAGGTAGTCATTTCTTGCTCTTTTGTAGGTTTGCCAGGCATTTATGTTTTTTCTCCTCCTATACCTGTATTCTACTTTGCCTGTGTGACAGAGGTAATCGTCGAGTTGAGGCCAAAGTCTTGGCATACGTCCGTGGTGCTGGGAAACGAAATCGTGTTCACCACCTCTGGGATTCGAGGCAGCAATTCATAAAATTTAACTTGAGAAATTTAATTCAATTGTTTTAATGTCATTGTATTTCCAAAATTAAAAGAAAGTTGAATTCTGAGTTTCATTTAACCGACTAATGGTAATAGAGATGGGGTGTTCAAGTACAAATATCTGTCCTGTCTGTTTGTGAGCTCTTAACCGAGCTCGGTACTTTGAGTCCCCTTAGTAAAACAGAATCTTAACAACACTCTACCATCCTAACCCCAACAAGATTGGCGCCCGAACAGGGACCCGAACAGACAGACTGAATTTATAAATTTATTTTTATATTGCTTTTTAACATTGCACATGAAACCCGATTACCATTGGCTCAATTATTGAAATGAATGAGTTATAGGCTGCACACAAAAATTTTCGCGCTAGAGACGTTGCGGATAAGAAATTTTTTTTTATTTTCAATATTAATTATGGTAACAAATATTTTCTTGTTTCCCATGTGGTAAACAATATTTCAGGAAATCTACATGAGATTATGTGGTAACAGACTTAAGAAATTTTGCATGATGAGAAGACGTGTTATTTAAAATTTAATTTATTTGCGTGATAAGATTGAGTTTTAAAGCATTCGTGTTTTATATATCCGTAAAAGGGTGATACTTGTTAGGAATTGTTTATATTTCCTTGGGATTTAGGAATTGGGAGAAAGCATATTATTTTGCTAATAATTGTGTTTTATATTCAAGCATTGACTGCTCATAGATTGGGAAGAAAAACTTTGGTGTGATTTATCGAGCCTAGGCTAAGCCTTTCATGTGTCTGAGTTGTCACTTGAAAATAAATTTTCTCATTACTAGTAGAAATGTGTAATCTGGCTGCCTAGTAAGCTGTTAGCTTATCGTTGGTGTATTTTGCATAGGATCTGTGCCCTTTTGGTAACACTCCAGAATTTTACTTACGACATTTTATTTATGGGTACTGCCATATATGCGCTCATACGCAGGCATGACCGCTATACTGTACTTGTTCGTATTACTTACAACATTTTATTTGTGGGTACTGCCATATACGCGCTCATACGCAGGCACGACCGCTATACTGTACTTGTTTGTACTCTCAGGCACTGGGTGCTAGTCGGTAAAATTCTTTGTTGCTCATTCCTTTCATTTGCACCATAACTGCAGGTACTGCCACATATTGCTGTTAAGCAGGCACGACTGCCATTCTGTATTACCAGTGTTTCATGCACTGTTTTGCAACATTTTGTTGCTGTTGCACTTGATTGTGTTGCTCATTCCTTTCATTTGCACCATAACCGCAGGTACTGCCACATATTGCTGTTAAGCAGGCACGACTGCCATTCTGTATTACCAGTGTTTCATGCACTGTTTTGCAACATTTTGTTGCTGTTGCACTTGATTGTGTTGCTCATTCCTTTCATTTGCACGATTACCGCAGGTACTGCCACGTATTGCTGTTAAGCAGGCACGACTGCCATTCTGTATTACCAGTGTTTCATGCACTGTTTTGCAACATTTTGTTGCTGTTGCACTTGATTGTGTTGCTCATTCCTTTCATTTGCACCATAACTACAGGTACTGCCACGTATTGCTGTTAAGCAGGCACGACTGCCATTCTGTATTGCCAGTGTTTCATGCACTGTTTTGCAACATTTTGCTGCTGTTGCACTTGATTGTATTTTGAGTCACTTTTATGGTGAGGTTTTGAGATCACTTTTATGTTTAAGTTTGAACTCTGGTGTTGAATTTTTTTTTCTTTCTCTCCTTGGTGTTGTGTGGTTCTTTCATTTTTTTTTTCTACTACTGTGCTAGGGGTGAGAGATACGGTTTTTCCCCAAGACAGAAGCTCTTTGAATGGGCTCATGAGAAGATGGTTGAGTGCCGAGATAAGCTGGAGAAGAGAGCAAGTGATGAGGCACAAGCACAACGTGAACATGAGCTTGCGCTTGCTCGGCTTCGAGCGGGAATCCCAGACAGTAGTCCTTTATCCGGAAATAGAGATTACAGGAACGGGAAGCACAAGAGCCCCTCGCAGAGCTTCAATCGTCCAGCTCCTCCTCCTCACACTCCTAAGCCTTATTACGGCCATGCACCCACACTCAAGAAGGATGACCCGGTAAGACCTAAGCCTCAGCAGTTAAGAGGCAAAGGCCATTACTCTGCTCCACCTTCCTAGGGTTTTCAGCCAAAATCTAAGAGCCACCACGCTCCCTCACACAGCGGTGGCCCACATAGCCATCTGGCCACTCACTCAGCCCATATTGTGGAAACAGGGCCAGAAAGGGCCAATGAGGAAAATGCCGAGGAACCACCACACAAACTTGCCAATGTGAAATTCATCGAACATGATGATCTGGAAATGATCCCAAAATGCCTAGAAACCATAAATGGTGTGGAAGCTGAGATAGCCATTGACACAGGGGCCAATGGCATACTTGTTGACGAGAGATTCGTCAGGGATGAAGATTTTACCAGCAAAGTCGTTCGTGTGCGGGTTGCTGAAGGAGCACCCCAAATACGACGCTGCTGTGTCATTAACCTGGATTGCAAATACTACAAGGGAGAAGCCCCAGCTGTGGCAATGATTGGGTTTATGTACTCTGTCTTGATGGGTCGTGCACTGAACCTAGTTCCTACTTTCCAGGCCGACCTCTACCATAAGGACATTTCTCGTTATAACTTCCCTCGGGGGAAGTCACATGAAGCCATTTCAGCACCAACTCCTGGCCTCGGTGCCAAGAATATGGACGATTCTCCGACTGACTCCGTTGAGTCTGCCGCAGTCAGTACACGTAATGTGGAACGTGGAGAGTTTCCCTCTCCTTTACCAGATGATGCACCTCTCGAGCCATTGAAGTCCCGTCCAGACTTTGCCAAATTGCAGCAAGACTGCCCCAGCCTCAAACGCTGGATGCAGCAGGCCACCGAGAGAAGGACCTTCACGGTGAGAGGAGGAGGCCAGATCACTTACGTCTTTGAAGATGGAGTACTTCGAAGGCATGTGACTAAATATGGCCACACCTTTAAACAGTTGGTGGTGCCCGCTTTGTTGCGCCGCCAGGCAATGTATGTGGCACACCATTTACCTCTGAGTGGACACAGAGGCAAAGCAAAAACTCGGCACGTCCTTCAGAAGGCTTTTGCATGGCCAAACATGTACACCGAGGTAGACAGATATGTAGGCTCCTGCCCTGTCTGTCAATCCACCTCAACGGCATCGGTACCGAAAGTTCCCCTGGGGATAACTAAGCTCTCAATGGAGCCATTTTCCAAGGTCGCTATTGACATACTAGATCCTATTAATCCAGCTTCGTCCACGGGGAAGCAATTCCTCCTGGTATATGTTGACCTGGCAACAAGGTACCCAGATGCAGTGCCACTGTCTTCTATCACAACTGAAGCAGTCGTTCATGCCCTATTTGAAATCTGCTCCAGAGTTGGCTTTCATGAGCAGGTCACTTCTGACAATGGAAGTCAGTTTACAAGTAGGCACTTTGAGGCTTTCTGTAACCTTTTAGAAATGAAGCATATTTGTACGAGTGTCTATCATGCCCAATCAAATGGAGCATGCGAACGCTATAACGGGACATTGAAGCGATGTTTGCGCAAGCTAGTGATAGATATACCTAGGCAGTGGGACAAGTACGTCCCTGCTGCACTTTTCTCCTTCAGAGACACGCCCCACGACACTACTGGATACTCGCCTTTCGAGCTGATATATGGTCATAAGGTCAGAGGCCCAGTAGAATTCTTGGCAGAATGTTGGGATTCACCTACCATCGAAGATGACGATAGGGACGTTCATGAGTATATTTTGAAGTTTTCGTCTCACCTCAAAAAGGCTTGGAAAACTGCACAATTAGCCATTAAGGGTCACCAGCAGACTGCCAAGCTCCTCTTTGACAAGCGTGCGCGGCGTCGTGCCCTGACACCCGGAGATCGAGCTCTGTTACTTCTTCCAACAGATACCCGCAAGCTAATGCTACGCTGGAAAGGACCGTACACTGTGGTACACCGGGTGACCCCTGACAATTATGTGCTAAATGTTGATGACAATAACCGGAAATACCACATTAACCAGCTGAAGCTTTATTGTGAGGACCAGAGGCCCACAGGGATCCTGCGCTGGCGCTCCCAGCAACCCCTATAGATGCCCCCAGCATCAACAGAACCTCCGAGGCTGCAGCAACACAGGTGCTCCATTATAGCCACCCCTTACTTACTATATTGGAATACTCCACCCTTGCAGTGGAGACAGACTTACGGGAGTGGAGTTTTTGGGAAGAAGCCCCTCTGGCCGCAGCCACCGCCCTTGCAATTGAAGACATAAGCTTAGCTTTTGATGATGGTAAGGATCCTGCCATTCCCACACACCGAAAAGAAAGTGTGAGTAATTGCATTATTAACTCCAGACTGCAACCAAGTCAACGGGAACAGCTGAACAAGCTATTAGAGGACTATGAGAACGTCTTCAACGACCTCCCAGGCATTACCACTACCCTTGAGCATCATGTCAGATTGACTGACCCAGAGCCATTTCAGCATTCCTATGGTCTTCCCCACCAGCTGTCCTTACGGCTGAAGGAAGATCTTGACACTCGAAGCTAGAAGAGTGAGGGGGGATATGGTGACAGTCTTTAAATTCCTTCATGGTTATGATAGAGTGGATAGGGATCGATATTTTGATATGGCTGGCTCTAGAACTAGAGGTCATAGTTTGAAGCTTGGTAAGAAAACTTCTTCGCAGGATGTAAGGAAATACTTTTTCAGTGTAAGAGTAGTTGATAAATGGAATTCGCTAAGCGAGGAGGTAGTTAATGCTATCTCAATCCATAGTTTTAAGGACAGGTATGATAAGTATCACTAAGTCTAAAATGGAACCGATCAGGAGACGGGAAGATACGAGCTTTGGGCTCTTTCCCGTAAACACAATTAGGTAATCACAATTAGGTAATCACTTGGGTCCGCCTCGAAATAGTTGAAAAGAGCATTTCGCCTTGGTGTTCGCCGTTACTGGCAGTGCATAAGCGAGATTGCAGTCACAGGTTCTGCCTTGACTGTCGTAAGCTTAACTCCCGTACCATCTTTGATGGAGAGCCCATTGCTGACGCCGAGCATATTTTCTCATTGCTTTCCCAAGCCCGTTACCTGTTCAAGTTGGATTTGGCCAGTGGAAAGTCCCGTTGAGCGAGACTACCAAGCCTCTTACAGCTTTTTCCACAAGATATGGTCTATACCAGTTCAGTGTCATGCCTTTTGGTATGGTAAATGCCCCTGGCTGCTTCAGCAGACTCATGAGGATAGTACTACAGGATCTCGACAATGTTTCATGCTTTATAGACGACATCCTGGTGCATTCTCAGGATTGGTCATCGCACCTCGAGACTCTCCGCAGTTCTCACTCGTCTGAACCAGCATGGACTTCATTTAAAGCCTTCCAAAGGTGAGATTGGTTTCACACAATTGCAGTATCTCGGCCACGTGGTTGGAGAAGGAGATATGTCCCCTTTACATGACAGGGTACAAGCTATTAAGGATATGGAGAAACCTGCTACTGTCACTCAACTAAGATCATTCCTGGGTAGTGTCGGCTACTACCAACGGTTCATTCCACACTTTAATACTATCGCTGCCCCTTTGCAGCAAATGACCTCCTCGAAGCAAAGTAAAACCTCCCCTGTCCAATGGACATATGAAGCGGAGAGAGCATTTTTCAAGCTCCGAGAAGCATTGGCGGGTGAGCCAGTATTACAACTGGTAAACCCTGATTTTCCATTTATCTTGCAGACCGACACCTCAGACAAAGGCCTGGGTGCCGTGCTCTTGCAAGCCCGATCAGACAACTCAGCAGAAGTAGCTCCAGTGCGATATGCAAGCCGCAGGCTTCGCCCTGCAGAGCGAAATTACTCCACTGTGGAGAAGGAAGCTCTAGCTGCATATTGGGCCATAAAGAAATTTGAAGTCCATCTGTATGGCCAACATTTTACACTGAGAACCGACCACTGACCTCTCCTATATTTACAGACTGCAGACAAGCTAAATCCTCGTCTGAAAAGGTGGGCACTTTACCTGAATCTTTTCAAATTCACTGCCCAACATGTTCATGGCAAGGACAATGACCTTGCTGATCTACTAAGTCGACGGCCGTTACCCTCAAATGAGGAAGCTGGTGCTGTTAGCCTAAATTTGACTAGACAGTCAAGATTACTTCTCTGAAGTGTTGTTTATTTTTTATGTTTATCTTTTATGTCTTTAATACTGTACTGTTCTTGTTTATTTTAGCGTACAAACGTTATTCCTAATGGAAGACGAAAAAGATGAAGAATAATTCTTTGATAGTAGTTTTATATTTCCCTTTGTGGGATTTTGAAAGCCAGAACATGGTGGAAACATTTTAGTTTAGTGTTGAATAGCTGAAACTTTTAAATCCAGTCGCCAATGTTAATGACGACGTGGTTCAAATTTTTAATTTGCGTATACTGTATTTTATTTTTGTATATTATATTATTGCCTTCTTGCATGTGAAGCATTCATAAACTTAAATATTGATATTCACTGATATCTAATTGTGATTTAATTTTCTTGAAATTTGAATTTGATCACATTTCCTTTATGTTTTGCATGTCATTTAATGTTTTGTTTACAAGACTTGTTCACTTTTCCTAATAGTATGATATGTTCCAGTGGTGGATCCCATTCTTATTGTTCATTTGTTCTTTTCCATGAAAAGGATATCTCATCCTTCATAATAACACTGAAGTCACCGTAACTTCCTCTGTTCTTTTTTCGCCTTCTGTAGTAGAATTTTGCTAAATCAATATTCTCTAGAAAGTGCCTTTGTGACAGAGTATTTCGCTCAAGGTCACCAGAGGCTGTTAGATGCCTTATTAATTAATTTAGTAACTTAACTGTTATTTTCTAACTAAAAAAAATTAATTCCCACTTCTTGACTTTTGCAGATTATGATTATTTGCAATTTATATTTTAGCTTATAGCTAATTTTAAATATACCTTATTTACTCTTCTTGTACGTGTAGAAGTATAGCCCCGATATAAAGGCTGCTCCTATTTTCCGTCTGCTACGAGCCAAAAACATTCTGGAGATTGTTTACCAGTAACCTAACTTTTCATTATTATTCTCGTTTTATTTTATTTGCTTCCACTTGTTGCACCTAAAAATACTGTCTCTCCCTTGCATCTCTGCTATAATTGCCTGCCAGGGACCACCACTAAAATAGTCCTTAAATTATATCAGAGCCAGTTACTGCTCTAGAAAATGTATCCTACAGATGAACTCACCAGGAGGGACAATGAGACGCCCTCCTTTTGACTCCACCATTGGCTTAAGGGCAGACACGCCTGGTGGTAGTAATGGTTCTGCTCTTAACCTTGCACCTCCTAATAGATCTGCTTCTTTCACTCTTCACTATTCAAACATTCAGGGGCTGAACTCTAATCTTTCGTCTGTGGAACAGCACTTGGGCTCTTTCCTCCCTAACCTCCTCCTCCTATCTGAAACCCAGTTGTCTATACATGCTTCCACTGACCCTTTCCAAATCTCCCACTATAAGCTGTATGCTCGTTTTCGTTCCAAAGGTGGGGTCTGTGCTTACTGCAACATTAACACTCCTACTGTGAGGCTCATGGACCTTAAATCTCCTGACTTTGATGTTCTCTGGCTAAAAGTCTATCTCTCCACTACCACTATCATCCTTTGCTTCTGCTACTGTTCTCCAAACTCCACCGAGTTTGTATCTTTCCTTGAATATCTCTCCTCGTGCCATGAGTCCTTGCTATCTTCTCACCCACATGCCGAAGTTCTCTACATTGGAGACTTCAATGTACACCACAGTGAGTGGCTTCATTCTTCTCAAACTGATGTGGGAGGAAGCGAGGCTCTTGCTTTCTCTATTACTCATGATCTGGAGCAAATTATTAAACATCCTACTCGTGTTCCTGATCGTCACGAACATGCTGCTAACATTCTTGACCTTTTTTTTTACTTCTAACCCTTCAAACTACTCTTATTCCGTGCTTTCCCCTCTTGGTAAATCTGACCACTCCATGATCTCTGTCTCTTCCATTTTCGCTCCCCCACCACCAATCCCTCCTACTCAACGCCGCCTTTGGCACTTCGAGCGAACTCAATATGAAAATTTGCGTAACTTTCTCTTTGAGTTTCCATGGGATGACTACTGCTTTCGGTCCCGCAACCCTGATCGGGTAGCTGTAAAAGTTGCCGAGATCGTGACCGCGGGAATGGAGGCGTACATCCCCTCTTCTACAAAAACTCTCTCTCCTCCTAAACCTTGGTTTGACCGTGCCTGCTCCATGGCTATCCAGGCTAGGAATCAGGCTCACCGATCTTACCAAGCCTCTCCTTCCGATTTAACTCGCTCTGCTTTTATTATAGCTAGGAATCGCTATACAGCTCAGATTCGAAGGTCTAAGGCTTCCTTTATAAGAAGGAAAGTGGATGACCTTAACTCCTCTCCCACTGACAAATGCTTCTGGTCCTTAGCCAAAAACCTCTCCAAAAACTTTTGTAGCTCAAGCTTTCTCCCTCTCATTCGTTCTGATGGTTCTATAGCTTGCTCTCCCACTGACAAAGCCACTCTCTTTGGCTCTCATTATTCTGCCAACTCTTCTATCAACGATTCCAGCACACCTGTTCCTCAGTCTTTTCCCCTCTCTAACCCTATGCCCTCCCTTATCCTCTCTTCACGCAAAGTTCATAAGGTTCTTCTCTCACTAAAGACAAACAAGGCATCTGGTCCCAATGGTATCCCTGCAAGGTTCCTTAAGGAATCTGCAGATGAAATGGCTCCCGTGCTTTGCCGTCTTTTTTGCCTCATTCTGTCAACCAGTATCTATCCTTCATCTTGGAAGCATGCTCTAGTTCAACCTGTTCCTAAGAAGGGTGACCGCTCTATTCCTTCTAACTACCGACCTATTGCTCTAAACTGCTCTATTGCTAAAGTTTTCAAAACACTGCTCAATGCTCACTTCTTGAAACGCCTTGAATCTAACTCACTTATCTCCGATCACCAGTACGGCTTCCGCAAGGCAAGATCCACTGGTGATCTCCTGTCCTATCTTACTCATGTATGGTCATCTTCTCTGAGGAACTATGGGGAATCCTTTGTCGTCGCCCTTGACATCTCTAAGGCTTTTGACAGAGTCTGGCACAAGGCTCTGTTGGCCAAACTCCCTGCCTACGGCTTTACCCCTTCTTTCTGTTCTCTGATTTCCAGTTTTCTTACTGACCGTTCTATATCTGTAGTTGTTGATGGCGCGACATCTAGCCCTTTCTCTGTGTCCAGTGGTGTTCCACAGGGCTCTGTTCTTTCACCTACTCTCTTCCTTCTCTTCATCAATGATCTTCTACAGTCCCCATCTTCCTCTCTTCTTCATGCCTTTGCCGATGATTCTACCCTTCACTTTTCCTCTGCCTTTTCTTCACAACCTTCATCTGTTACTCGTAATCAATCTCGTATCACTCTTTCTTCTCCTCTTAACTCCGATTTGCAGAGAGTATCTGAATGGGGCACTCAAAATTTAGTTAAATTCAATGCCTCCAAGACACAGTTTCTGGCTATCTCTTTATCTTCTTCTCCTCCAGATAACCCTATTGTCTTCGAAACTAATGAAATTTACCCTCTTAACTCTATCAATATATTAGGAATCCATATAGCCTCTAACTTGTCTTGGAGGAATCACATAATCCAAATTTCTAAATCTTCATCCAAAAAATTGGGGGTTTTGTTTCGTTTTCGTTATTACTTTTCCTCATTGCAGTTACTTAAAATTTACAAAGGTCTTATCCGCCCCTGCTTAGAATACTGCTCACACATCTGGGGTGCTTCTTCCTTTACTTATCTTCTTGATAGGGTTCAATCTAAGGCAGTCAGACTTATTAATGATCCTTCTCTTACTTCTAACTTGGATCCTCTCTCTCTTCGCCGTAAGGTATCTTCCCTTTCGCTTTTCTATCGCTACTACTTCCATCGCTGCTCTGATGAGTTGGCGAGTTGCATCCCTCCTCCACTGCCGAGGCCGCGTAACACTCGCCATGCGGCTTCATCTCACGGGTACTGTGTCGAGATTTGTAGCTTGCGGATTGGTCGGTGCAGCGACTGCTTCTTCCCATCTACCTCCAGACTCTGGAACTCTCTTCCTCCTTCTGTCTTTCCTAGTTCTTATGACCTTTCATCCTTCAAAAAGCAGATCTATCGTCATCTCAGAGCCTAGTCCTCCATATCTCTGGGTCCTGTTTACTTTGACTGTTTTTCTGTCTGTCGTTTTGCTTTGTGTGACATTACCTCATCTCTGCCTTGCCCTTAACTTTTTCTTTTCCTTCGTCTTGGTATTTTCTCGTGCCCGGGCCTTTGTTGATGAGGGCAGTTTCTGCCTATCCCGGTGTCACACTCTTAAAAAAAAAAAAAAAAATCTCGCCTGAGCAGTCTAAGTTTATTTCAAACCTTATTTACGTGGCATCTTCACAGGAATTCATCTAGCACAACAAGTGTCCTGTATTCTACTCTGCCTGTGTGACAGAGGTAATCATCGAGTTGAGGCCAAAGTCTTGGCATACGTCCGTAGTGCCGGGAAACGAAATCGTGCTCACCACCTCTGGGATTCGAGGCAGCAATTCATAAAATTTAATTTGAGAAATTTAATTCAATTCTTTTAATGTCATTGCATTTCCAAAATTAAAAGAAAGTTGAATTCTGTGTTTCATTTAACCGACTAATGGTAATAGAGATGGGGTGTTCAAGTACAAAAATCTGTCCTGTCTGTTTGTGAGCTCTTAACCGAGCTCGGTACTTTGAGTCCCCTTAGTAAAACAGAATCTTAACAACACTCTACCATCCTAACCCTGACAATCATACTTGTCCATAAAACCATGGATTGAGATAGCATTAACTACCTCCTCGCTCAGGCAATTCCAATTATCAACTACTCTTACACTGAAAAAGTATTTCCTTACATCCTGCAAAGAAGTTTTCTTACGTAGCTTCAAACTATGACCTCTAGTTTTAGAGCCAGCCATATCAAAATATCGATCCCTATCCACTCTATCATAACCATGAAGGAATTTAAAGACTGTCACCATATCCCCCTCTCAATCTTCTAGCTTCAAGTGATGGTAACTCTAATTCCCTCAGCCTCTCATCATAACTGAGATTGCGTATTTCTGGCACCAGTTTCGTGGCATGTCTTTGAACTTTTTCAAGCTTAGCTATGTGTTTTTTCAAGTGTGGATTCCAAAAGGGGATGCATATTCGAGTTTTGGCCTCACATAGGTTACATAAATATTTCTGAACATTTCCTTGTCAATGTGCCTGAAGGCTACCCTTACATATGACAAGAATGCATATGCAGCCCTTAATATGCCATTTATATGTATTTCTGGAGACAAATCTGCCAGTATGTTTACTCCTAGATCTCTCTCATTTTCTGTCTCTTGAAGTTGTACTCCAGCCACCGAGTAGGCAAGCTTGGGCCTTCTTGCACTTGTACCCATTCTCATTACCTTACATTTTAAAGTATTGAATTTCATTAGCCACTTTTCTGACCACTCATGCAGACTGTTTAGATCTTCCTGAAGTTCTCTACCATTGTTCTCGTTTCCTACTTTCTTCACAATCTTTGCATCATCTGCAAACATATTCATGAATGAATTTCCAGACTCTGGTAGGTCATGTACATATACAACGAACAAAAGTGGCCCTAAAACTGAACCCTGTGGAACTCCACTACTAACCCTTCACCATTCAGACGTTAAGTGTCTTACTCTAACCCTCTGTTCTCTTTCTTCTAAGTAAGTTTTTATCCATTCCAAGACATTTCCACCTATTCTAGCCATTGCTTGCAGCTTCCTAATAAGTCTCCCATGTGGAACAGTGTCAAACGCTTTCTGGAAGTCTAGGAATATGCAATCTGCCCAGCCCTCTCTTTTCTGTAAGATTTGGCTTACCTCATCATAAAATTCTAATAAGTTTGTTACTGTTGATCTACCTTTTCTGAAGCCATGTTGCCTCACTGACAAATAGTTGAAGGATTCCAAGTGAAGAGAGATATGTTTCCTTAGTAGTTTCTCCATAACTTTGCAAACTATGCTGGTCTAGGAAACTGGTCTATAGTTCAGAGCCGTATCCCTCCTTCCCTTTTTGAAGATAGGTATCACATTTGCTTGTTTCCAGCATCTTGGAATCTCCCCTGACTCCAGTGACTTTTTAAACATGATACCCAGTGCCACTGATATTGAGTTTGCACATTTTTTAAGTACATGAGGGGATATGTCATCATGACCTGTAGCTTTATAAACATCTAAATCCATCAGCTCTTTGCATACCTCTGTGGCTGTAAGGTTGATGTTCTCTAATACCGGCCCTTGAGCTTCTATCTCTGCAATCTGGGGGGGGGGCTATTTTCTACTGTAAATACTGACTGAAACTCCTTGTTCAATTTTTTGCAGATCTCTTCATTTTTTTCAGTGATGCTTCCATCCGCTCTCTTTAGCCTTAAAACCTGTTCTTTTACCTTCAGTTTTCCTCTGATAAAGCTGCGTTAAAGCTTGGGATTTTCTTTAGCCTTCCTGGTGATGTGATTACCTAATTGTGATTACCTAATTGTGTTTACGGGAAAAAGCCCAAAGCTCGTATCTTCCCGTCTCCTCATCGGTTCCATTTTATACTTAGTGATACTTATCATACCTGTCCTTAAAACTATGGATTGAGATAGCATTAACTACCTCCTCGCTTAGCCAATTCCAATTATCAACTACTCTTACACTGAAAAAGTATTTCCTTACATCCTGCAAAGAAGTTTTCTTACAAAGCTTCAAACTATGACCTCTAGTTCTAGAGCCAGCCATATCAAAATATCGATCCCTATCCACTCTATCATAACCATGAAGGAATTTAAAGACTGTCACCATATCCCCCCTCACTCTTCTAGCTTCGAGTGATGGTAAGTCTAATTCCCTCAGCCTCTCATCATAACTGAGATTGCGTATTTCTGGCACCAGTTTCGTGGCATGTCTTTGACCTTTTTCAAGCTTAGCTATGTGCTTTTTCAAGTGCGGATTCCAAAAGGGGGCTGCATATTCGAGTTTTGGCCTCACATAGGTTACATAAATATTTCTGAACATTTCCTTGTCCATGTGCCTGAAGGCTACCCTTACATTTGATTAGAATGCATATGCTGCCCTTAATATGCCATTTATATGTATTTCTGGAGACAAATCTGCCAGTATGTTTACTTCTAGATCTCTCTCATTTTCTGTCTCTTGAAGTTGTACTCCAGCCACCGAGTAGTCAAGCTTGGGCCTTCTTGCACTTGTACCCATTCTCATTACCTTACATTTTGAAGTATTGAATTTCATTATCCACGTTTCTGACCACTCATGCAGATTATTTAAATCCTCCTGAAGTTCTCTACCATTGTTCTCGTTTTTTACTTTCTTCACAATCTTTGCATCATCTGCAAACATATTCATGAATGAATTTACAGACTCTGGTAGGTCATTTACATATAAAAGGAACAAAAGTGGCCCTAAAACTGAACCCTGTGGAACTCCACTACTAACTCTTCTCCATTCAGACGTTGAGTGTCTTACTCTAACCCTCTGTTCCTTTCCTTCTAAGTAAGTTTTTATCCATTTCAAAATATTTCCACCTATTCTAGCCATTGATTGCAGCTTCCTAATAAGTCTCCCATGTGGAACAGTGTCAAACGCTTTCTGGAAGTCTAGGAATATGCAATCTGGCCAGCCCTCTCTTTCCTGTAAGAATGGGCTTACCTCATCATAAAATTCTAATAAGTTTGTTACTGTTGATCTACCTTCTCTGAAGCCATGTTGCCTCACTGACAAAAAGTTGAAGGATTCCAAGTGAAGAGAGATATATTTCCTTAGTAGTTTCTCCATAACTTTACAAACTATGCTGGTCAAGGAAACTGGTCTATAGTTCAGAGCCGTATCCCTCCTTCTCTTTTTGAAGATAGGTATCACATTTGCTTGTTTCCAGCATCTTGGAATCTCCCCCGACTCCAGTGACTCCTTAAATATGATACTTAGTACCACTGATATTGATTTTGCGCATTTTTTAAGCACATGAGGGGATATGTCATCAGGACCTGTAGCTTTATGAACATCTAAATCCATCAGCGCTTTGCATACCTCTGTGGCTGTAAGGTTGATGTTCTCTAATACCGGCCCTTGAGCTTCTATCACTGCAATCTGATGGGGTGGGGTATTTTCTACTGTAAATACTGACTGAAACTCCTTGTTCAATTCTTTGCAGATCTCTTCATCCGTCTCAGTGATGCTCTCATCCGCTCTCTTTAGCCTTAAAACCTGTTCTTTTACCTTCAGTTTTCCTCTGATAAAGCTGTGGAAAAGCTTGGGATTTTCTTTAGCCTTCCTGGTGATGTCCCTCTCATAGTCTCTCTCTGCCTCTCTCCTTTTACTTAGGTAGTCATTTCTTGCTCTTTTGTATGTTTGCCAGGCATTTATGTTTTTTCTCCTCCTATACCTTTTCCAGCATTTGTCTCTCCACTCCTTAACTCTTTTACACCCAATATCGAACCATTTCTCTCTGGCATGAATTACACCTACTTTGGTGACAGGTATGCAGCAATATACTATCTTCCCATATTTCTCACAAAAGATGTCATACATTTCTTGTACAGATTTGTTGTAAAATAAGGTTCTCCAGTCAAGAACTGCAAAAAGCTCATTCATTTTGATGTAATTTCCTTTCGGATAGTTCCTCCTCATGTCCTCAGTGCCTCTACTCTCAGGAAGAATATCTTCAATGATATACTCCATCAACAACACACAGTGGTCACTCTTTCCAATTTGTGGTTCATACTCAATATTTTCAATATCCAACACATTATCTGTGAACACTAGATCAAGTAGTGATGGCTCATCCCCACCCCTGGCCATCGTTGGTTCCATTACATGATGGTGTAGGAAATTCCCTAGTACACAATCTAGGAATCTTGCCCCGAATGAGTCCTCACCACTGTGTGGGTCAAGATTTATCCAATCTATTTCCTTATGATTAAAGTCTCCCATAATCAAAATCCTACATTTTTTTCCCGTGCCATGTTAACAAATGAGTTTATGACTTCAATAGTACCTATATGACTTTCCTCATAAACTTCAAGCCTATTTTGGTTCCTTGGTGGGTTGTATACAACAGGTATTATAATGCTCTCTGACCCAGTATTTATGCAAGCAACAAGAAATTCCTTGAACTCACTTTCTATAGCCAAGTTTATTTCTTCGACTTGAATCCTTTCACTTATGAGCAATGCTATCCCTCCACCAGTCCTCTCAGATCTTTCAACCCTTAGTATTCTGAAGCCCTTAGGAAAAACTGTGACACTGTTTATGTCCTCACTCAAATTAGTCTCTGTAATTGCTACTATATCTGCCTTACTGTTGTGAATCCTATCTTTTAATTCTACTGCCTTATCAGCTAATCCATCAGCATTTGTGTATAACAGTCTTAATGAGGCCCCATCCCCTGATCTTCTGTCATTATCTTCTTTATCTCCCCTTTGTCTGGAAGAACTCTGAAAAGAAAATTTTTCTTCTCTTCTTCATTTCTTTCATCATTTAACCTTCTTGCCTCTTGCAACAAGTTTTTGATCTTTCCCATCTCTTCCTGTGTTCTGTATCGTCTAATGAACACTTCTTTGAATTCTTGAAGGTCTTTTAGACTTTTTTCTCAACAATATTTCCCTACATGTTTTCCCTCTCTCAAAGGTTACTTTTGTTGGTCTCGGCTTTCCTTCCCTCGAATATTTACCTAGTTGGTGTATGTTTACAATATCCTCAGGACCACAAACTACTCCAAGCTTTCTTATCAGGTCTACAACCCTAGCTTTATTTTCTTCAAGTCTCCCCTGCCATGTTGGCTCCTGGGATTCTCTTATGCCTGAGATTACCACTGTCTTCTCCTTATCAAGTGCCTGTCTGATGAGCTTCGTAAGAAAACTTCTTTGCAGGATGTAAGGAAATACTTTTTCAGTGTAAGAGTAGTTGATAATTGGAATTCGCTAAGCGAGGAGGTAGTTAATGCTATCTCAATCCATAGTTTTAAGGACAGGTATGATAAGTATCACTAAGTGTAAAATGGAACCGATCAGGAGATGGGAAGATACGAGCTTTGGGCTCTTTCCCGTAAACAAAATTAGGTAATCACAATTAGGTAATCACAACGTCTTTCATTTTTTCGATTACTGTCTCTTTATAGTCAACTGTTTGTATGTTTTCCAGTGCCACCACCTTTACAGCCTCTTTTATTGCCACATTCCCCTTTAGTGCATCAGCAAAGGAAGTTTTCATGGCATCATTTTCCATATTCAGCTCCTGGAACTCTTTTCTGAACTGTTCAATGTTTTCCTTAATCTGGACATTCCAAGCAGCAATCTCGTCTCTCTCAGAAGAGAGCAGTGAACTAACATCTAATTCCTTTAGGTTGTCTTTCAGCTGTTTGTTTTTATCTTCTTGTTTAGAAATTCTAGATTCTAGTTGACTCTTTTCCCCTTCCAGCTTCTTCATTCTTCTTTCTAGTTCCTTTCTCTCCTGCCCTTGTGCTTTATTTGCTTCCTCCAATGATCTTATTTGCTCTCTGATTGTTTCATTTTCTTTCATTTCTCCATCCATATTCCGATTTTTTCGGAATATATATATATATATATATATATATATATATATATATATATATATATATATATATATATATATATATATATATATATATATATATGAATCATTTTTTTACCCCGACCGGGACTCGAACCTAGGACTTATGATTACTAAGTCAAGGCGCTACCACTACACCACAGAAGGTTAAAAGGAATCCAACCTTATAGCTTATATCTGCTATACTTAAGAATAAACGCATTCTAACTGAATGCCACTATGTTCATATTACAGATTCCCCAACCTCACTCGTGGCTTCATTTTAGCATTTAATTCAATTCCCAATCTCATTCGGGCATGAAATATCAAATAAGCACATTACATATGTGAAAACATGAATCATTTTTTACCCCAACCGGGACTCGAACCTAGGACTTATGATTACTAAGTCAAGGCGCTACCACTACACCACAGAAGGTTAAAAGGAATCCAACCTTATAGCTTATATCTGCTATACTTAGGAATGAACGCATTCTAACTGAATGCCACTATGTTCATATTACAGATTTCCCAACCTCACTCGTGGCTTCATTTTAGCATTTAATTCAATTCCCAATCTCATTCGGGCATGAAATATCAAATAAGCACATTACATATGTGAAAACATGAATCATTTTTTACCCCGACCGGGACTCGAACCTAGGACTTATGATTACTAAGTCAAGGCGCTACCACTACACCACAGAAGGTTAAAAGGAATCCATCCTTATAGCTTATATCTGCTATACTTAGGAATGAACGCATTCTAACTGAATGCCACTATGTTCATATTACAGATTCCCCAACCTCACTCGTGTTATCATTTTAGCATTTAATTCAGTTCCCAATCTCATTCGGGCATGAAATATCAAATAAGGTTATTTGATATTTCATGCCCGAATGAGATTGGGAATTGAATTAAATGCTAAAATGATAACACGAGTGAGGTTGGGGAATCTGTAATATGAACATAGTGGCATTCAGTTAGAATGCGTTCATTCCTAAGTATAGCAGATATAAGCTATAAGGTTGGATTCCTTTTAACCTTCTGTGGTGTAGTGGTAGCGCCTTGACTTAGTAATCATAAGTCCTAGGTTCGAGTCCCGGTCGGGGTAAAAAATGATTCATGTTTTCACATATGTAATGTGCTTATTTGATATTTCATGCCCGAATGAGATTGGGAATTGAATTAAATGCTAAAATGAAGCCACGAGTGAGGTTGGGGAATCTGTAATATGAACATAGTGGCATTCAGTTAGAATGCGTTCATTCCTAAGTATAGCAGATATAAGCTATAAGGTTGGATTCCTTTTAACCTTCTGTGGTGTAGTGGTAGCGCCTTGACTTAGTAATCATAAGTCCTAGGTTCGAGTCCCGGTCGGGGTAAAAAATGATTCATGTTTTCACATATGTAATGTGCTTATTTGATATTTCATGCCCGAATGAGATTGGGAATTGAATTAAATGCTAAAATGTAGCCACGAGTGAGGTTGGGGAATCTGTAATATGAACATAGTGGCATTCAGTTAGAATGCGTTCATTCCTAAGTATAGCAGATATAAGCTATAAGGTTGGATTCCTTTTAACCTTCTGTGATTACCTAATTGTGATTACCTAATTGTGATTACGGGAAAGAGCCCAAAGCTCGTATCTTCCCGCCTCCTGATCGGTTCCATTTTAGACTTAGTGATACTTATCATACCTGTCCTTAAAACTATGGATTGAGATAGCATTAACTACCTCCTCGCTTAGCCAATTCCAATTATCAACTACTCTTACACTGAAAAAGTATTTCCTGTGGTGTAGTGGTAGCGCCTTGACTTAGTAATCATAAGTCATAGGTTCGAGTCCCGGTCGGGGTAAAAAATGATTCATGTTTTCACATATGTAATGTGCTTATTTGATATTTCATGCCCGAATGAGATTGGGAATTGAATTAAATGCTAAAATGAAGCCACGAGTGAGGTTGGGGAATCTGTAATATGAACATAGTGGCATTCAGTAGAATGCGTTCATTCCTAAGTATAGCAGATATAAGCTATAAGGTTGGATACCTTTTAACCTTCTGTGGTGTAGTGGTAGCACCTTGACTTAGTAATCATAAGTCCTAGGTTCGAGTCCCGGTCGGGGTAAAAAATGATTCATGTTTTCACATATGTAATGTGCTTATTTGATATATATATATATATATATATATATATATATATATATATATATATATATATATATATATATATATATTATATATATATAGAACGAGAGAGAGAGAAAGAGAGAGAGAGAGAGAGAGATTTATTTATTAGAGCTGGTATGTAATGATGCATTATGAATTTATTTAATGATCTGCTAAAAATAGCTTATGAAATTCATAAATACAGTAAATAAAAAAAAAAAAACGTACGCCTGGTCACGGACGAATCGAGAAGGTAAATTCATATGAAATTCTGCGATGGGTTCAAAACGTTTTGTATTGTAAAAGAACACGTATCAAAATTCCTTCGTCAGTAGCCCCTTTTGTAGACTCAGTGAGAGGACATTTCTCGTTAAGTGGTTTAGCATCAATTTTCGACCTTGTGTGAAGAAAGATGTGTAAGTATGACGCTCTCAGAAATCTAACTGGTTCTATTTTTTGTTTTCTCTTGGAATATGTCATTCTGCATTTTTAATTGAAGACATTTCAGCCTATTATTAGCTTGAATTCTTACTCTTATAAAGTGAACATGTTTTTTTCTGTAACTGTCCATTAATTTATAAATTTGATTTCTTGTTTATTTATGTAGTGCAGTTCGAAAAAGTTTTCTGCCCGTTCTTAGCCCGAGTTCTTAATAAAAAAAATTCTTTATTCATTTATAAATTTGATTTCTTGTTTATTCCTGAGTATAAACTGGATAGAAACGGGAGAAATCATTCCATGAGAGACAATACTCGCACGGGGAATAGTAGCTAAAGGAAAATTTTGAGATCAAGAGAACTACTCCCTTTACATTAAATAATCCCGTAAGTTGAGCGAGGTCAAAGCATTCACCTAACCTAACCTATTCCAGCGTAAATGTTAATGGGCTTATGAAATGGACTGGGAATCGTTAATTTTTTTGATCCAATTTTGGTAACAATGAATGAAGGTATTTGGGTGTACTCATAAAAAGGGGGAAAAATAACAACGCTCTGTTGTTATTTAAACAGTTTGTTTACTTGTTTTAAGCTAGAATAACAGTGAAACTGTCCCCTGCTATTTCTGTGTTGTTGTTTAAGCCGTTTTTTAGTCCATTTACTTGAACAATATCCATTGTTGTTTAAGCCCGAGAAAAAGTGAATTTGCCACCTCATAACTTGGATGAGTTGTCACAGCAGTTTTTTTATTTTTTTATTTTTTATGTGTTTAAGCAGTATCCACTCTTCTTTAAGCCAGAGGAAAGTAAAATCTCTCCTCATATCACAGAGAAGCCTGGATACCTTTCCAAATGCCCTGTTGGTGGCGTAGTAATATTTGTATTGAACGCCAAATGGAACTAACGACTAAAGGGCTGAAAGATGACATAATGGCATTCGAGTGCGTTCGTATATTTAATGTCTCTGCGAAGACATCCCTGGACTACTGTTTTACCCATATTGGATTTTGAGAATTAAGTTACGACGTCAGCTTAGATATATTAATAATTAAATATATTATTAATCAATAATTAAAGTTGAAGATAAAATTACTCGTGTCCGATGAATTTATGACAAAACTATCAAAACATTGAAAAGCTTTCCTCGTTGTTAACTGCATATATATGTATATATCAGCATTTTAGTATAATTGCAAGTGAATCATATGTACTTTTGGTGTTTGTGGAATAGATTGCATCGTCATATGGCGTAATGGTGACCATTTTTCCATTGGGAAAAGAAAAAAAAATAACATTGACGTGAGGTGGGTCATACTTCCCAAACGTATTGTCTATGGGGAAAAGTTGCTTTGGAATAGAAATGTCACATTCAGTTTATCATTATTATTTTATCACTATTGTCGGTAAATATTTATTTTCACACCCCCAACGAATGAAATGAAAAATTCTGAAAGTTGGTAAATAGTTAAGACTCCTTAAAGACTAACCAAACTTGCTTAACAATTTATGGTAAATTTTTACAATTGGATCCGTCTCAATTTGGAGGTGAAAATTATATTTTTCTTCTGGGTTTTGATATTCTGAATAGATATCACCTTAAAGACCGTCGGAAAAAGTATGGTAACCTAACCTTGAAAGAGTTAGCACAGGTAATTTGACTCTCCTCTCATATTTTCTATTATACTCTATTATTATTATTATTATTATTATTATTTATTATTATTATACATTTTTTTTAATCTTTTGAGATAACTCATCTTAAAATGACCTTTAAACTGTTTTAAATTACAATTTCTTAGGTTTGCATATAGTTTGAGGAGGCCTAGAAATATATACGGAACACCTACAGTTTTGCGGGTCATGCCAATGTTCAAAACCTACCAATAGATGGCGCTAGGCTCTAACTAGAGAATGGCGGATGAATACACAACAAAAATGGCGACAAGAGGCATACAAACCAATTTTTTACTATCCTAACTAAAAATACTTACCTAACCATCATACTGGTTAGGGTCAAACTACTTACTTGAGTCGAGGGGTGAGGTCGTTGAGCGGCATGGCCCGCAAAACTGTAAACTACCCATATATACTGTATTGGGTGTGGTCGAAGTTTAGTAAATAGTACAAAGAATGAAAAAAAAACCCTAAGTAAATAAGACTATGGCAGTTGCATACAAACCGATGGATGAGGAGCGATACATGGTTTTCTTATGAACAAGAGTGCTCGGGAATAAGAGATGCAGAAAACAGCGTATTAATAAATGAACATGTATGCTTGTGATGACTGCAATAATTCAGAGAAATCACGCAGTGGAATGCAGTATACAAAACGATTAGATATTAAAGGAATTTAAAGCTTAGGGCTCTCTAATGGAAAGCCTGATTCAAGGACTATATGCCCAAATTAAAAACTTGTCAAGGAAAGTAAAAAATAACATAGAGGGAATTGATGAAAATATGAGAGCAAAAACCTTTGAATATAGAACTTGCTGGTGATCAAATCCAAACCTGGTGATTAAAAGGCATCTAAGAATAAGAAAGCAAATTTTTTGTATTATGAGTGTGACACCGGAACAGGCAAGAAAACTGCCCTCATCAGTAAAGGCCAGGGCACGAAGAAAACATTAAGATGAAGGAAAAGAAAAATGTTAAGGACAAGACAGAGATGAGGTAATGATACACAAAGGAAAAGGACAAGCTGAAAAAATAGTCATAGTACTGAAGACCTAGAGATATGGCAGGATTAGGCCCTGAAATGACGATAGGTCCGCTTTGTAAAGGAAGATAGGTTATAAGAATTAGGAAAGACAGAAGGAGGAAGAGAGTTCCAGAGTCTGGGGGTAGATGGGAGGAAACAGTCGCTGCACTGACCAATCCGTGAGCTACAGATCTCTTTAACACAAGTTGATGAGGTGAGAAAATTGAAAGAAGGCCCTCAAATTGTAAATTTTGCAGACAAAGAGAAGAGAGATAATGCCAAGAAAGTAAATGAGGAATGTAACAATGAGATCAACTTCAGTAAGTAAAAATAAAAACTCTTAGCCTAAAATCAAATGATCTAATGTACTTACAGATGATGATAAGATGAATTGTATAAAGATGAAAAACCCATCGATAAACGATGTAATGGAATGGAAAACAATACTAGAGGATAAAGTATTTTACATTATCAGGTTCAGTAAAGGAACAAGGAAACAGGTCTCTCTGGAAGGTGATGTTCTTTACACATTGTATGCAACAGTTTTTATGACAAAGTTTATTGGTGTTCCAAATGTCAAGATTTTAGCCACAGTGCAAAACATTTTAGTAAGAATCTAGTATGTTAGAAGTTTGGTGGTAATCATAGAACTGCGGAATTCACCGAAAATGATATAGAAATAATGTGTAAATTATAAAAAGAAAAGCCATATTGACATCAGCCCTAGGACAAATGGATTTAGATGCTCAGTATACGAAGAAGAATGATCAAGAATCACAAATAAAACCAGTCATGGCTTTTATTAAAATTCCTGTAGTATTGTTTAATTAATATGCAGTCTGTTGGATATTAAATTGTTAAAATCAGTAAACATAAATGAGACTAAATTTGATATTTGTATATTAATTGAAAATTGGTTCCTCTTGGATTAAACTAGTATCTCAGTAAAGGCATGCTAATGATCAATAATAGGCTCTTTACACAAGAAAAGTCGTGATTTTCTTAATAGTGCCTCAAGATTTCATAATGAATTGCTAATATAGATTACAGACCAGAGAAACTATTGTTCATATTAAAAGACAATAAACTTATTTATGTGAAAAATTCTATTAATTGAATCAGAACACTCTATATGAAAAGTAATTCAGAGCAAGAATTGTTTGCTTGATGGGAGTAAACTCTAAATCCGTGAAGGTATGGTCTGGCAGGATACCATGGGGCGGATGCTGGACCTGATATGACGACAATGCAATATAAAATGCATTTTCTGATGATTTGCAAGGTCACATTCATTCAAAGCACATAAAAACCCACAGAAAAAATATACTCTTTATCTCCAGTTTGAGATGAGTCAATTGCGAAAATTTAACAAGATTATTTTCACTTAGGGATTTGAAAGTAAATAACAGCATTACCTTTTATTAGGCCAGTCTTGTCCCATGCAGTCAGACAGAGCTGAGGTATGGATTATTCCCCTTTGGACAATGGCCCCTTAGAACTTTTGCCCCCATGATGATTGTCCCTTACTCTTATTGCAAAAGCAGGCAATTTCCTCTTTATAATAGCAAAGTGAAATATTTCTTATAAACAAGAAATAACGAATGAAAAGAAGGCAGGTTAGGACAGGTTAACAATAGGTGAGATGTGAAAAATATAGTTGTCAGTTATATTACTCACTGAATATTTAAGGGACAGTTTTCACTGGAGACAGTTTTTCTAAGAGGCATTCGCCCTAGTGGTTATACACCCACCTGTTTTGATACTGCAACTGAAGGTCTTTTGGACTTTTATAAGACTGGCAAGGCTCGCTTGATGTTAAATCTTCTTTCAGTTATGGTTCTTTTCCATTGCCTACATCTACACCGAATATTCTGGCGAATTTGTTATACATTTCTCACTCTCCCTTCACATCTGACATGTTACTACACTCCCTGTCTCTTCTTCTGTTCACCTTCTCATAGTCAGTGTCTTCATTACTTTTATTCTTCTTTCATCTCATCATTCTCCTATTTTTGTTTTGTCTTTAAGTTGCTACGTTTTCTAAGATGTGGTCTTGGTGCCCGGGGCTGATTAGGGAATTTTTCTTTGCCCGTCTCTGTGTCACACTCTATAAAAAGAAAATTGGCTTGTTGGACAATTTTCCTACTTTCTTTCCATTAGCACCAGCAATATTCCTTAAATTAATATTCTATTGTTTGGTTCACCTCGTGGGGCTAATTAGACATTGAATTTTCACAAGAAAAATTACCTTTGAGATCAACAAAGGGAGGAAAAAAAAAACTAAAGCTAACGAGATAATCACATATTTAATCATTAAATTCATACAAACTTACCTGCTTGACTAGCGAGTTGTTTTGGTTTGATGTCTGGATTTTTTTTTTTTTTTTCCAATAACACCCACCTCATCTCCATCTGTTTTATGCTGTTTAAGTAGATCTCAATAATGTAAGATATTTTATGTTTTAAATGAATCTAAATGTCAAAATTGTTGTAAAGTACTAGCTTTAGGTTTGCTTAGGTTAGGTTATGGTAAATTATATTAAAATAAATATTTATCGTTTTTCTATTTTTAAAAGAAAATTATTGCAATTGATACATATCCTATCTGATTCTGTAGAGTGTTGATAAGAGCTAAAATAAATATTTAGCTTTTCTTTCTCCACTTTTTGTAAAATGAAATGATTTTTTATGGTTCTATTGCAAATTAATTTATATGAATGTTTTACTTATTTTTATGATGTTGTTTGCTGTTGTTGATCACATTTAATCCCCCATCCAATGGGGGCAGGCATTGACCTTGCCTTCATCAACGTAGGTGAAACTGTATATAAGGAATTGAGGTAGCAAGACTTCAACTAACCAAGCCCATTCACATTGCATTAGCTTGCAGTTTCGTGGCATAAAATAAAACTCCAGGTTGGAGCTGGGGAACTAAGGCTGAATACCCTTCCTAATTCCCCACGTTGGGCTCAAACATGGGGTATCGCTCTTCGAGTTAAGAGTGCTATCCACTGCTTCTCCAACGTGGTGGTGGAGAAAGAATGTCACACTTGAATGCCTAGGGTGCTGTAAAAGCTAACTCAAGAGATAAGGAAGTGAGACTAGCAAACTCTTCCTTCCGAGAATTTTATTTTTTCCACAAAACTACAAACTAACAAGCAAACAATTATTTCCATTTTATAATAGCTATTCTGTTACAATACAAAGAGTACAATTTTAAGTAGACCTGTAATTGAGAAAATAAGTTAGAGGGTGATACATACACTTACAGTGAAAAGAAATATAGCTTTCCTAGAAAATTAAGATTACCTTGAATTAACAGATGTGTATACAATTATCAATTTACAATGAATAATCAGATATCTAAGTAAGGCTACATCAGCAACAACAATAATAATAATAATAATGATAATAATAATAATACAGTGTTACCCCGGTTATTCGCGTTTCTTGGTTCGCTTTCTCACTGTATCGCGTTTTTTTTTTTTGATAAATTATTTTATTTCATAGGTATATGCAAAAATATTAAAATATTAAAAAAAAATTCTCAGTATTTTCATTTTTTTTTATTGAAAAAAACATATTTCATTATCTAATTGATAAAAAAAATTATTTCCCAGCCTACGAATAATAAAATAGTAAAAAACATAAATGTAGACATATAGATAGATAGATAGATACGTTTATTGACCACCTCTTTTGAAAAGTACAGTATAATCTTTACAAAAGGAATATTTGGTCCAAATTACAGTGAATAAATACAATAGATTTTGTACAATCATCAAATAAGTAGATGAATTTTAAATTAATATACATTGTACTAATAACTGAACGATATACGTACGTACAGTATAACTCACAGTATTGCATCATACGAAATAGTGTTCGATAGCGTACAATGTATTGGGGTCGCAGCTACGTGAGCTAGCATATATATTTATATTTCCAGTAGTTTCATGATTTTATTGACAAAAAAACGTATTTATTAGCCTAAGAATAATAAAACAGTAAAAAATTGTAAAAAACATAAGTACTAACAGTATTGCAACATGTAAAATACGATACCGCTATCAGCGTTTTGGACAAAGACTCGTTCAGTCTAACTCACGTGTGCTCCGTTCACGTTGTGCTTATACGTTTTGCTTGTGTTCGATAGCGTACAATGTATTGGGGTCGAAGCTACGTGAGCTCGCATATATATTTATATTTCCAGTAGTTTCATGATTTTATTGATAAAAAAAACGTATTTCTTAGCCTAAGAATAATATAACAGTAAAAAATAGTAAAAAACATAAATACTAACAGTATTGCAACATGTAAAATACGATACCGCTATCAGCGTTTCGGATAAAGGCTTCCACCATCTTCCATTGTCTCGCCTCACTCGTGTGCGCCATTCACGTTGTGCTTATTATTATTAATATGTTTTGCTTGTGATTTTTTTACTCGCATATTTTAACCTTTGCAATGCCTCCCAAGCATCCTTCATCTTCTAAGGCTTCTTGTAGTGAGCATAAGCTGCAAAGGAAAATGTTAACCATTATAGATAACGTGAAACTCTTAGATATGTTGAAAGAAGGAAAAAAGTTTGTGGATGTCGGCCGCTATTTTACGTAAACGTAAAAATTATTGTAAAATATGGAACCTATGTATGTCAAGTCATCATCACCTCATTCACGGTAAGTTTTCCTATCACTTTCATAAAAAAATTACGTTGCTTGCTGTTATTTATAATGTAAAGGGTGTTTTTTTAACAGTACAGGGAGGGTTTATACAGTGTAAACGTAAAAATACATTAAAATATCTATGTACATATAGGCTGATCCTACTCCGCAGATTTCCGGGTTCGCGCCGGGTCCCGGAACCGAACTACCGTGATAAGGGAGGTAAACTGTATTAATAAAAATAATAATAATAATAATAGTAATAATTGAAAGTAAATAATAATGAATCAGTTTAGCATATAAGATACAGACACTTGCAAGTGAAAAATAGCATACATGTAGAATTAACTTCAAAAAAATTTACATATGTACAAAGTCATATGTAGGCAATAAATAGGTAGGTAATTGATTAAAGTGTAAACATACAGTATGCTTGGTTATGATTGTAATGATGATAATAATAATAATAATAATTATTATAATAATAATAATAATAATAATAATAATAATACTTATAATAATAGTAGTAGTGATTACAATGATTGCAATAATAATATCAACAATAATAGTAATAATGGAAATAATGATGATAATAACAATTATAATAATGAGACTAAAGTACTGTAGTGCATTAGTAATAAATTTCACATTAAGATGCCTGAAATGGAGATATGACGTAATTGGGCAAACATGTTTATATGTCTAGTACAGTAGTAGCTATAGAAGTACACTCAAGATATAACTGTTATACTAACAAGTGAACAGAAATAAAGCTTACATTGAAACTTAACAGTAGCTACAGGTAATAGATATAATAACAGTAATAATAATACAAATGGTAACAATAATGTTAATAGTAAAATAGTAATAATAACACTCAATTCACAAGTTTAAAAGCAAACACAGTAATAACAAGTTACATGCAGGGTAGTTATGGTAAAAGTGACCTTCATTATTGGCATCATCATCTTTTTTGTACTCCTTACAATGATAATAATTAGTTCTTAACTTAAAGATCAAAGAAGGTGATATCAATATACATATAGAATAGTTACTGTTAAGGGAAATTGCATTAAAGCTTTAAATTTAATTAGTGTGTGAGTAGTAACTATATGTCCAAAAGAAAACTATGTAGTTTGCCTTTGAAAGCTGTGAAGGAGGATGAATTTTGAAGGTGTTCTGGAATATTGTTCCAGAGTGTTAGCCCTCTAATAGTAATTATCTATGAACCTGCATCTGTGTTCGTTCTCTGAATAAAGAGCTCAGTACTCTGTCTTGGGTTGGTTCCCCTTATATTCCTGACTTTTTAAATTATATAGCCTGTTAGGATAGTGATGATTCAAAATTTTGTATACATAAATATAAATGGCATAGGTGATCTTGTTTCTGCCTGCAGCCACCCAAGTTATTTTTGAGAGCTGTTGTGATGTGGTCATATTTTCATATTCCTCCCAGGGCAACTCGAGCTGCAAAATTTATAAACACCTGTATACTCTTTATCTGAGTTATGGTATCTCCCTATACAGTTGTGCAATAATTAATATTACTGAGAACTAGAGATTCGACAACTGTTATTCGACTGGTGGTTTCAAAGTTGCCTTTTATACATGATAAGTACTTTAAAGTTCCTGATACTTTTGCATTCATATGTATGAGACATGTAATGATCAAAGTGAATTCCTAGATTTTTGACAGTTTGCTAGGAGTTATGATATTGCCACAAAAATTAATTGTTGTGTTTTCTGGAATTTGTGCTATGTGGTACCTTGAACTAATAAACATGCATTGTGTTTTACGTTTGTTAATTAACAGCCCAATTTCTTGAAAATGGATTTTAATTTTTGACAGTGTTTTCTGCTTTTAAGGTTAGCTCTGGGAAATTATTATTATCACCACTAAGGAGTAGCTGAGTGTCATCTGCATATTCTACAACTAAACAGTCGGAAATTAAACTAGATACTGTCGATCACTTACGTAATTGGAGAAGAGAATAGGATTAAGGAGTGATCCCTGGGAACACCAAATGATGGTTTACAGATAATTGTCTGTTTGTCTCCAGATATGATATTAGTTGGCATGCAGATATTGTTTCTATTTCAGAGAAAATGGGTAGCAGGAAAATAGGATGATAGTTTGTCACATCTTCTCTATCCCCCTTTTTATGTAGAGGAATTACATTTTATTTTTTCCAAGAATCTGGAAACCTACTAGTAACAGTGGAGGTGTTTATAATAGGTAATATATAAAATATCATAGGTAGAGCATCTTTAATGAATTGAAAGGGTATACCATCTGGACCATAAAAAACAGAGTTTCTTAGGCTCTTTATGGTAATAATTATGGTAGCACAATCAACAGGCTTGATCTTGAATTATCTTTGATGTTTACATTGGAAGAATAGTCATTTAAGTAATTAATTACTGTACTCATGTTCACTGAGCTGATGTTTTCTTGCCTTTTTGCATATGTATATTTGCAAGTCTGGCAAAGCAGAGGAAACGTGAATGGGCTGGTTATATTGAACCCCTGCTACCTAGGTCAGCAGGGTGAGATATTTTGTGTAAAAAAAAAAAAAAAAAAAAAAAAATTCTTTTCCTTTAAGATTTGTCAAGTGCCCAAGAAATATGTTTGGGTTCCATGGTGGCAATGATGGAGGAGGAGGAGGAGGGGCTGGCCCTTTTCCTAGTAAGATGAATATTGATCGAGACAGTCGTCAGAGCCCATCTGTACAACCAGGCCCCTCAAATCCAATATGTATGTGATATGATACTGTTGTTTTCCTTAATCATGAGGCATATATATATACAAACCCCCCTACTTATGAATATCTGGAGATACTAACACGTGAAAATTGCAGTGCCTATGTAGTCTACTATTATTATGGCTGTATCCAACATTTCAAGAATCGTGCTAACTTGCATCATGTGTCTTTAGGATAAGTAAACAAATATTATGTTCTAACACAACTTTATTATGTAACATACATGATGTAGGAATGTAAGTATAAATGTAGACTGTACAGTACATACAAAATATCAAATTATGAACAATTCAGGATACAAACTGTCGGTCGGAACGTAACTCGTTCATAAGTGGGGGGATATATATATATATATATATATATATATATATATATATAAAAAATGATTCATGTTTTCACATATGTAATGTGCTTATTTGATGATATAT
The DNA here is from genome assembly GCA_037179515.1 of Halocaridina rubra. NCBI lineage: Eukaryota > Metazoa > Arthropoda > Malacostraca > Decapoda > Atyidae > Halocaridina > Halocaridina rubra. The sequence continues at coordinate 7,699 of JAXCGZ010017261.1, read as the reverse complement.
ATATATATATATATATATATATATATATATATATATATATATATATATATATATATATATATATATATATATATATATATATATATTTTCATATTTACACTTTGCTTCTGCAATTATGAATGGCAGAGCCCACGAAGATGCTGTTCAGCTATGGATCCTACATGTTAATGGTGTATTCAAAGACCTTTTGACTAGTTTGGATACCAAAATGAGGCATGCCACTACCTTCTTCCCCCTGAGTGGTTCTTGTTAAGAGAGGAGCTGTGTGAGCCATCTTGAAGGGCTGTACTCAGGACTTCCTGGATGTGAGCCATGTGCTGTTATACTGAACTAACTACTAGAAAGTGATTGTGATAGTAATTTCAGTGACATTATTATTATTATTTTTATTATTGTGGAAGAGTTGATTAAATGGGGTGAAGCAAGGGGACTGGTAATCCCCTCCTCTGTATTTTCACTTCCCAAAGAGTCAGAGTATTTTACCTTGACTCAGGCACTCCATTTATAAGGGGGGAAATAGCTCGTATATATAGGTAGATAAAATATTATTGTAATAATAATATTAACCAGGGTTGGGAAGTCTGGGACAACTTCAGTAATGGGAAATAGATATCTACCTTATAATTTTTTGTTTAATGATTAATTACACAGTATCAAGCTTTCCCTCTCCATTATCAAGATACCGATTTACTCTCTTGGTGTAGAGTTTTACTCCTACTGAGTAGCAGTAGAACTCTACAACAAGAGAGTATATCGGTATCTTGGAAATGCTCTCAGTGGAAAGCGAAAGCTTGATATTGCGTAATTAATCATGAAACACAAAAACTTTATTGTGGGTTCTTATTTTCCATTAATAATAATAATAATAATATAGTGATAATAAGTGATAAATAGTGGGCTTGCTGCTTCAGAAAATTTTTAGCCATTGTTTTAATATTGTATAAAACGAAACAAACGTATAAAAAGAAAAATTTTACATAAACTTGATGAAATCTTAAAAAAAATATAAATATTTTACTTATAAATTTCCTAAATTATTACAGTTCAAGTTTGATCCATTCATTTAAAAACAAAATCAATTCCTCCTGTTTAACTTTGTGCGAAAAGATTAATAATTTTTTCCTTGATCTGCATTTAGTCTCTCAGGATTCATAGTGCTCCTTAGAAAAGTTTTTATTTTTTTCAGTGTTGAAAAGCAGCATTATGGCTCTGATGTAGTCATGGAAAGTGTCAAGAGGATTTTCATCAGTTTTGTAATTTCACAAAGAACATCATCTAAATTATTTTCCAAGATAAATTTCAGCAGCTCAAATAATTTTCAATATTCATGCTTATCGTATCTACAATAGAATACTTTTAATTCAATTTCAAGCTTTTCTTTGTCAGTCATGGGATATGCTTCAGTGGTCAGTATTATCTGTATTGTAGGCAGTTCATTCTTAAAACTAGTGAAGCTTTTCTTGTTGAAGAATTTATCAGCTACTAAGTGTTTAGTGGAAGAATATCTGTCCATTATATCAACAAATATACAGTCACACACATCCTTAGCGTCTGCCGTGCGTGTCTTTGAAGGATTCTCATAGTACTTCGAGTTATTTTATTTCAGTGCTGTGCATAACAGTGAATGAAATGGGCATTACTATAAACTGCTTTTAATTTTGCTTGAACGCCTGCTTTTTTGCCTCTCATGACATTTGCACTATCAAATGTCTGTGATATCGGTTTTTTCCATTTCCCTGAAGGATTATGTCTAATTCTTCTAGAATCATTTTGATATGCAATCTGCAGTTTGATTTTCTGGAATAAAGAATACCAAATAAACGCTCAAGTAATACCCCATTCAACACGTACAGTAGAACAATGACCATTTAAGTGTGTTCTGAAACATCTATTGTGTCATCAGCCATGACAGCTACAAAGGAAGCTTCTCTAATTTCTGTCTTTATCTCCTCCTGGTATATTTGTAGTAGGCATTTAAGTATCTCATTCTAAATGGCCTTATAAACACCTTTAAAGACCATACTAGATTCGTAGTGATTCTTCAAATCTGGATGTAAGTTAGATGCAAAATTTATTAATTCTCTAAATACCCCTGGATTTACTGAATTGTATTTTTCATCATGTCCACATAAGGTAGTTTCAAATTTTCCACAAAAGAAAATACAGTCTTATTATTTTGAATAAAATTTCACGGTTCTTTTTAACCTTTATGTTATGCTCATTGATTGAATAATGCTGAATGTTATCTATAATATCGTGTGAAATTGGGGGTGCTGCAGTTATGCAGTACCTATATACGAGCTGCCACTGGACATTCCCCAACTTATGAACGAGTTAGGTTCCAGCAGTCTGTTCATAAGTAGAATTGTACGTAAGTTGTGTTTAGGTTTAAAAAAGTACTGTGCAATACATACATATGCAGTACTGTACAGTACGTAGCCTAAAGACACTTAGCTGCTACATAAAGTATACAGTAACATAGAATTATGATACATGAAGGATAATGTAATAATACAGTACAGTAATGCATACATTAATGCATGGGTAGATAATGGGTGAATTTTTTTTTGTATCTATAAATGTTTGTATCTCGGTTGTTCATAAGTAGGGGGCATCTGTACTTACAAAAATAGTCAAAATTTGCGGATTACGGGGGGTCCTCGACTTTCATTAGAGTTCCGTTCCTGAAATGTGATGTAACCCGAATTCCAGTGTAAGTTGGATTACACCTAATAAAGCACCTATGCTAATGCAGTAGTAAAGTTTCTTCCTGTTCCATGCATCTCTGGTTTCACTTTCATGGTGATGGCTTTCCTTTTCTTGGAAGCACTGCTATCAGAAGAATCTGCTTCATGCTTAGGAAACATAGTACAGGCCAAAAAATGTAATGAAACCATGAAACATCATGACTCGAGGACAATATAAACCCGAGGAACCCCTGTATTATAAAGCCAGTACCATTTACTGGCACATGAGGAATGTGGCTTCATTCATAAAAAATGTAAATGTGTGTGCTGTGACTCTGCCACCACCCTGAATGTGTGTGCTTTGACTCGGCCACCACCATTTCAAGGGTAATCATGCCCTTGTATATGTGTTATATTTTATTATCATAATTCTTGTTTTATTTTCTTCCTAGCATTATTTGTGGATGTAGTGGTGCAGCATGTATTTGAAGAGGATCTACAGCAGATGGTAAAATTGAAATTCCCGTAAGTGGCTATACAAACTTTGATAATGGATAAAATGAATTTTGTCCCGTAATTGCTGAAATTCCCTTGGAGACGACATTAGCTCAGTCGTTGTATTATTCCTGTAATCGGCAAATATCACAAGGAGACCATATTTGCGCATTCATTATATAGCTCAAATCATGAAGTGACAAACTTGCGACTGAGCCGTTGCAGAGCATTACGAAGGGCGCCCAGCCTTAATTTCCCAGTTCAAACTGTCTTTGTCCACCCATATTGTCAAGCAATCTATGAATAGTGTAAGAGTTGACCAACACGGACCTGACAGTGAAGTGCTAACAAACTTTTCATCCTGGGTAGGGTATGACGAACCCTTGCTTAATTATGAAATGTCATCCTATTGATAACAAGAAATGCCTTTTTTGCCACTTTTTCTTTTGAAATGCTGTGGGTACCACAATAGGTTAGTGCACTAGTCTCGGGAAGTGATTAAGCTTGTGTTCGTTCCCAATTCAGTGTTAAGAAGGGTATCCATTCTAAATTTCCCATCTCCAGCTTGCCTGTGTCCACCTCGTAATTGGTATTAATAGTGATACATAAAACGGAAAATAACAATGGCACAAGTTTCCAGCCATATTATGGAGAAATGCTATTAGGGTATTGTATTTTGAGGACCACAGTAGCTGAATGGTTATAATACTTGACTCAGGAGTTGACAGACCCAAGATTGATCCTGCCGTGGGGCATTAGGAATGACATCCAGCTGTAATTCCTCAGTCACACTTTGTGGCACATAATATGTGCCCACACACATTTAGCTAATCATATTCTAAGTGAGCGTTTTTTTTTTTTTAAACAGTAACAGCCTCGACCTTTACGATGAACCAGTTTATAGAGATCTTCGGCGCTTTACTCGCCTCTGTTTACATAAAGTGGCTAGACCGTGCGAAATATATACTGTAAGTGAATGTTATGATGCTTGATTAAATTGTGATATATTGCATATGGATATCCAATTTTGGAGGTAAAATATGCACAATTAGAAATTTCTGAATATTGACTTTTACTGAAGTAGTTTTGATATTACAGTATTTATATTATGAGGGTTATTTTAGTTTTGCTTTTTGAATAGCATGCAGGTCATTGTATTGTATATTTTTTTTTTAATTATCGTGTGTTTTACTAGAAATAATGAGTCGACTTATTTTTAGAAATTTTTTATTATTACTCTTAGATAAAGGCCCATTTCTTCTATACCTAAAGTGAGTGGAACGAAATTGCTGTTTCCTCATTTTTATTGTTAAGGTTGCTACAGTTTGGCACAACCATTTTTGTTGCCAGCTGGGTAGGCTCCAAATCAATTCTGGCAACAACCTGATTAGATGGTATTAAGATTTTTATGTTTTGAAAACCTAACCTTACTTAATCTAACATACAAAACCTAAATTAACCAAACTCTCTGTAAGATGGATGGTGCTATAACGGTGTGTCCAAATTGTCCCATTCCGTCCTTGACAGTTGTGACCTCTTTTAGCTTCTGCATAAAAATTTCATGGAATTTAATATAATGAAGTCTCTTGCACGCATTTTATTTTTCTTAGAAGTGGTCTCCTAAGGGTCGACTTCCAGAGGGCTCAACTAAAGTTCAGTTCGACGTCAAAAAGTGTGTGGGAAACTTCTCATTTAGCAACGACCGTCTGGGACTGAACTCCCAAGATAATTTTTCAACAATACGGGCCAATACTTGTGTTTATGAAGGTATAAATTTTTTTTTTATATAATACAGTGGTGACCCCAACTCACGAATGCCTGTACCCACGAACAACATTTTGAAAAAATTTTGACCCCAGCCCACTAACACACACGTGTTGGCCAAGCCACCACCTGTCCCACTTGCCCACTTTCAGTTTGCATTGGTGCCCACGCTATGTGATTTGTTCGTGATCGGGTTGTAGTTCTTGATTTAATTTCCATTGTTTTACCTTTCATATAACCCTTATTATGGCTCCTAAGAAAGTTATAAGTGTTAGTGACATTGGTGTCAAACACCCTTGATGCATAACATTGGAAACAAAGAAAGAAATCATTTCTAAACATGAAAATGGGGTTCGTGTGTCTGATCTCGCCACACAGTATAATATGGCGAAATCGACCATCTGTACTATTTTAAAGAATAAAGAGATCTTAAAGGCGGCTGACGTGGCCAAGGGTGTACAGTGTTCCCCCCCTTATCGCGGTAGTTCGGTTCCGGGACCCAGCGCGAGACAGGAAAACTGCGAAGTAGGATCAGCCTTAAATTTTTTTTTAATTTTTTTTTAAGATGATTATGACACCAGGACAGGCCAAAAATGATAAAATAAAACGGCCTTTATCAGGCTGTAAAGAGAAACAGAGATGGAGAGTGTAATGACCTGTCAGATGTGAAGGGATTATAAAAGATATGTAATGAATATTCAGCTCTCTGCTGGGTTTACTATACCTCTGCATTACTTTCATGATGTCTATTCTAAAAATTCTCCTTAGATCTTATTATTATTATTATTATTGGCAACAATAATTTTCCTTTGATGATGATTGGGGAGAATATTATTATTATTATCATCATTATTATTATTATTATTATCATTATTATTATTATTATTATTGTCATCATTATTATTACGAATTCGTAATTAAACCATTATTTTTACTATAAATAATGTAGTTTTGGTTGAATGAACAAGAGTTACTTAAAGATTCTCTCTCTCTCTCTCTCTCTCTCTCTCTCTCTCTCTCTCTCTCTCTCTCTCTCTCTCTCTCTCTCTCTCTCTCTCTCTCTCTCTCTCTCTCTCTCTCTCTCTCTCTCTCTCTCTCTCTCTCTCTCTCTCTCTCTCTCTCTCTCTCTCTCTCTCTCTCTCTCTCTCTCTCTCTCTCTCTCTCTCTCTCTCTCTCTCTCTCTCTCTCTCTCCTCTCTCCTCTCTCTCTCTCTCTCTCTCTCTAACATTCTATTCTACCCAACCCCCCACACTCTCTTTGTCCCAGCCAACTAGGGAGGGGCACTTTACACAGTTATTAAAAGTAAATAAACCAACAGATGTACAAACAGTGATGAGCCCTGAATAATAATAATAATAATAATGATGATGATGATGATAATTCCACAATCATCATCAAAGGAAAATTATTGTTGCCAATAATAATAATAATAATAATAATAATAATAATAAAATCTAAGCAGAATTATTGGAATAGACATCATGAAAGTAATGCAGAGGTATATTAAAACCCAGCAGAGAGCTGGATATTCATTACCCATCTTTTATAATCCCTTCACATCTGACAGGTCATTACACTCTCCATCTCTGTTTTTCTTTACAACCTGATAACGTCTGTTTTATTTTATTATTTTTTGGCCCATCCTGGTGTCACAATAATCTTTAATTTTTTTTTTTCTTTGCCAAAAAAAAACCCGCGATACAGTGAGAACGCGAACCAAGAAACGCAAATAACCAGTGGAACACTGTATATCTTAACGAAGATATGATCACAATTAATAGAAAAGGTAGAAAAATTATTATTGTTTAGGATAAATGAAAGACAGCTGGTTAGAGATAGTATTAACGAGGCCATAAAATGCACTAAGGCTCTGCAAATCCACCATGATTTAGTAGTGGAGTCTCCGAGTCCTAGTGGCGCTAAAGTTAACGAATCTAAAGCCAGCAAAAGCTGGTTTGAACACTTTCGTCGACAAACAGGGAGTCATAGCGTCATTAGACTTGGAGAGCGTCTAGCTCTGACCAAAAAGCAGCTGATCCTTACGTGAAGGAATTTCCTAAATTTGTCGAGAGTGAAGGTTATATCTCGCAACAAGTTTTTAATTGTGGTTAATCAGGACTCTTGTGGAAGAAAATGCCCAAAAGAACCTATATAACTCAAGCGAAGAAGTCAGTGCCTAGCCACATACCAATGAAAGACAGGCTTCCACTTTTATTGTGCATTAATGCTAGTGGGGACTGTAATATCAAGCCTCATTTAGTTTACCACTCTGAAAATCCGTGTGTTTTTAAGCTCAATAAAGTGTTGAAGGCTAGCCTTCCTGTAATGTGGAGGTCAAATGCAGAGACTTGGGTCACACGGATTTTATTCCTAGAGTGGTTGATTGAAGTGTTTGCGCTTGCAGTGAAATAATATTTTTAGGAAAATGATTTGCCCCTTAAGTGTCTCCTCATAATGGATAATGCTCCTGCCCATCCTCCAGGTGTGGAAGAAGATCTCACTATACATTACGACTTCATTAAAGTAAAATTTATTCCTTCCAACACCACTCCTATCCTCCAATCCATGGACCAGCAGATAATTTCTAATTTTAAAAAGTATTCAAAGGGTCTTTTTACCAGGTGTGTCCAGGTCACCAATGATGCGGATTTGACCCTTTGTGATTTCTGGAAAGACCACATTAATATCCTCTACTACATTGGCCTCATTGTAAAGCATGGCAGAAGGTCTCATCGTACATTGACTTCCGCCTG
>JAXCGZ010017260.1:90000-92168 GCA_037179515.1 Halocaridina rubra | reverse complement strand
GGTGTGAGAGCAGATATGTTGAAAGAAGGGGGTGTGACTGCATTGGAATGGTTAGTGAGAGTGTTTAATATATGCTTTATGTTGTCATTGGTGCCAGTGGAATGGGTGATTGCCTGTATAGTGCCCCTATACAAAGGTAAGGGAGACGAGTATGAATGCAGTAATTTTAGAGGTATAAGTTTGTTGAGTGTGGTAGAAAAAGTGTATAGTAGGATACTGGTTAATAGGATTAGGGATAAGACAGAATATGTGATCGCAGAAGTGCAGAGTGGTTTTAGGAGAGGTAGAGGTTGTATAGATCAGATTTTTATAGTTAGGCAGTTATGTGAGAAATATTTAGCAAAGGGTAAGGATGTGTATTTTGCATTTTTTGGATCTGGAGAAAGCATATGATAGAGTTGATAGAGAGGCTATGTGGAGTGTTTTGAAATTATATGGAATTAATGGTAAATTGTTGCATGCAGTGAAGAGTTTGTATGAGAGCAGTAGAGCTTGTGTTAGGGTAGGGAATGAAGTGAGTGAGTGGTTTCCAGTGAGTGTGGGACTGAGACAGGGATGTGTGATGTCACCATGGCTGTTCAATTTGTATATTGATGGAGTTGTAAGAGAGGTGAATGAGCGAGTGCGTGGTCGAGGTTTGAGAATGGTAGATGGGGATGATAACGAGTGGGAGCTGAATCAGTTGCTGTTTGCAGATGATACTGTGGTGGTGGCAGATTCAGAGGAAAAGCTGTGTCAGTTAGTGTCAGAATTTGGAATGGTGTGTGAGAGAAGGAAGTTGCGAGTGAGAGTAGGAAAGAGTAAGGTTATGAGGTGTACAAGAAATGAGGATGGCGCTGGATTGAATGTTATGCTGCATGGAGAGACACTTGAGGAAGTTAAGCAGTTTAAGTATTTAGGCTCGGTTGTAGCTGCAAATGGTGGAGTGGAAGCAGATGTGTGTCACAGAGTGAATGAAGGATGTAAAGTGTTGGGTGCATTGAAAGGAGTGTTGAAGAATAGAGGGTTGGAAAAGAATGTTAAGAAAGTTTTGTATGAGAAAGTGGTTGTGCCAACTGTGATGTATGGATCAGAGTTACGGGGTATGAAAGTAAGTGGGAGACGGAAACTAAATGTGTTTGAGATGAAATGCCTGAGGAGTATGATTGGTGTATCTCGATTGGATAAGGTTAGGAATGAAGTGGTGAGAGCAAGAACGGGTGTGAGGAGAAAAATTACAGGCAGAGTAGATATGAATGTTCTGAGATGGTTTGGCCATGTGGAAAGGATGGATGATGAAGGCTGCTGAAAAAGGTGATGAATGCGAGAGTTGATGGGAGAAATGCTAGAGGGAGGCCTAGGTTTGGATGGATGGATGGAGTAAGGAGAGCCCTGAATGATAGGAGGATGGATGTGAGGGAAGCAAGCAAGTGTGCTAGGAATAGGAATGAGTGGCGAGCGATTGTGACGCAGCTCTGATGGGCATCTGCTGTTGCCACGGGGCTGCATCTTACAGAGGTAGCCCTGTGGTAGGGGCAGTAGGAGGAGTTGGCAGTTGTGAAGCGACACAGGTTGTGGAGGAGCCGGGAGGATGGGCTGTGGCACTCCAGCAGTGCCATCTGAACGGTCGCTAGCTCCCTCGTCACTGCCCATAGAGCAGAGTAATCCCCTTATTGTTTTCCTTTCTTGATGTCGGCTACCCCCCAATTAAAGGGGGAAACATCCAAGGTAGATAGATAGATAGATTATGTTTGCCTATTCTCAAGCTTTAGCTCATGGTGATGTACTTAACACATCAGTTGAATTAGCAATTGCTACGAAAAGACAAATGCTACTACTGTCCCTTTCAATATCCGCAGCATGGCTAAGTCAAAAGTTTAAATTTTTCGTAAAAAAGTAACAATTTACATATGAAATAATAAACAAATCCTATGACACCCAAACAAACAAATACACACACACACATAAAAAAAATATATATATGTGTATATATATATATATATATATATATATATATATATATATATATATATATATAAATTTATATATATATATATATATATATATATATATATATATATATATATATATATATATATATATATATATATATATATATATATATATATATATATATATATATAATAATAATAATAATAATAATAATCAGTCCGTTGTATGGTGATCAG
>JAXCGZ010017260.1:0-82500 GCA_037179515.1 Halocaridina rubra | reverse complement strand
TATATATATATATATATATATATATATATATATATATATATATATATATAAAACACTGAACCATATATATATATATATATATATATATATATATATATATATATAATATAAATGTTTCAGAGTTACCCTCTCTTACAATATATATATATATATATATATATATATATATATATATATATATATTAATGTAGCAAAATTCAGTCTGCAAAAAATAATACAAAGACTACGTGTTAGCGTTAAAAAAGTAAACAAGTAAATATATCCATAGCCGAAATAATCTCTTGGTGCCCATCCCTAGCCCGGCCCATCATCGTGTGTCATACGATTGAGCTTCGAGTTCTTTTAGCTTGAGTGATGGTGTCGCCTTGAAGATAATCTCTAACAACTGAATGACGTCTCTAACAGACGAACATTTAATCGAATCATTATTCAATAATCAGATATGTTATACAGGACTTTTATCCACTTCAGGGCACCATTTTATCTTTCTTTATTTATTTTAGGCGTATATATATGTTACTTGTTCTTACGTTCATGGGACATGTTGGTTTCACAAATGACAAATTATTTCCACTTATGTTGAATTGGCACAGGGGGTAGGAGACGACGGGCGCCACTATTGTCATACAGATAAATATATCATATAACAGAAAAAAATGAATACAAACATATATAATTAAATATATAAATAATTCATTTAATTAAAGGTCTCCTTCAACGTTACAATCCAGGCCTCCAAAACGCATTGTTATTATTTTTTAATTAACAAGAACTTTGTGTGGTTGAACTTTCTCAGATGTGGTTGGGCTTAACGGTTGGATAATCTCGGATAACACATCACACAAACTCGTTACATATATAACGCCAGTCTAAAAAAATATATAATCTGTCTCTTAAACATTAATAACAGCATTGAGATACATATATACATGTTATCAATTAAAAACCAAATTCATTAGCTAAAAACATAGGGGCAATTCTGTGTAAACTATTAATTATCCTTTATACAATAATAGTAACAGATAGATAGATAGATAGAGCAAGACTGACAGACACAGACAAAATAATACAGATCGCTCTCAATATTAGGTCAAACTTAAATATCCTAAAAAGAGTTTTTTAAACACATACTAACAGACATATTGATATATAAATACGGCGAGCAGTGGGCCAGGTATATTAGCCCAATACCGAAACTCGTACTGAATAAGATGCCATTCCATCAGTGACTTCACGCATTTGTTGGTGTACTCATTATTTTTTGAGTGTGACACCGGGACAGAAGGCTCTGGTGAACACAGACAAAAACCAGTCAAGTTTAAGTAAATAGCAAAATGAACACCCAACTATAAATATAGGAATAAAAATAATTAAGAGAGAAGAATTCTGAAAAAGGCGCTTTTTAGGAAGATGGATGAAATAGAGAGAAAAGGGAGGACTAGGAAGATAGGAAAAAAAAACTATAATCTAGAAATATAACATGTATAACTAGAGAGATGAATGAATAGCTGAAGAGGAAAAAAAAAATGTATGAGGTAAAGAAAACGAAATATCTAAAAAGAGACGAAGGGGATAACTGGAAAGAGAGAAAATAGATATGAAGGATATCTGAGACAAGGGATTAAAAAAGACATGAGAAGGAAAGGAAAAAATAAACAGGACCTAGCATTATGACCAGCAGGAGGAGGAGGAGGAGGGGGAGGAAGAAGAAGAGGCGGAGGAAGAGGAGGAGGAGGAAGAAGAGGAGGAGGAGGGATATAGCAAAATGACCAGAAGTAGGAAAATGACAAAGAAGAAGGAATGGAAATGGAAAAACAGATCTAGAAATATATGGAAGAAAAAGGCAAAATAGAAAGAAAAGAAAGGACTAGGGAAAAGGGAGGAAGAAGAAAAAGGAACTAGGCTTAAGTAGGAAAGAGCAGCAAAAAGGGAATCTACAGGGTGTCCACAAAGTCTGGGTACAGAGGAAATTTCACTATGCAGGCCTCTTCAATCGAGTTCACCTGAATTTTGTAAAGCGCATCAAATTGTGCATTGAAAATGATGGAAATCATATTGAAAATATTATTTATTAACATTAGATTTAAATAAAATTGTTGTTTTAAAAGTATGTGTTAATCTCCTGTGTACCCAGACGAAGTCTGGGTACACAGCAGATTAACACATACTTTTAAAACAAAACAATTTTATTTAAATCTAATAATAAATAATATTTTCAATATGATTTCCATCATTTTCAATGCATAATTTGATGCGCTTTACAAAATTCAGGTGAACTCGATTGAAGAGGCCTGCAAAGTGAAATTTCCTATGTACCCAGACTTTGTGGACACCCTGTATGACGACCAATAGGTAGAAATAAGTAGATCAATTTGACGAACGAGAAGGAAAATGGAAATAAAGAGAAAAGGAAAAGAAAAAGTATTCAGAGTAAGGAGAAGAGGAGGAATAAAAAGAAAAAAGTATTCAGAATAAGGAGAGGAGGAGGAATTAAAAAGAAAGAAAAAGGAAAGAAGACCCAGTAATGAATAATGATAAGGAAGAAGAAGGCCGGCAAGCATTCCGGTTGCCGGTCCGGAGGGGGGGGGGTCCACATACACTTAGATAAGACGTCTACACCCATACGAATAGTCTAATCCCATCCATCTTCTGTGAAATTTTTAATACTTTTATCATACAGAGTTACCCTATTTTAATTTTATTTTACTCTTTACTTTTTAACCACACACACACACACACACACACACACACACACACACACACACATATATATATATATATATATATATATATATATATATATATATATATATATATATATATATATATATATATATATATATATATATATATATATTCTACTGTAAAATTCATGTACTTATTATTATGTCTGCTGAGCTGGCAGGAGGTAGAATATGACATACTCCATTCCTGTTTCCTCCATAACCTAGACATGAATAAAATAATGAATTTTTTCCATCCAAGCAAAGTGGGTTCAAATCTCAGCTTCTTTGGCGTTCCAGAGAAAGTCTTTAAATCATTAAATAAGACAATACAATCTTCAACTAAAACAATAATGATTTATTCTGGTGAGTTCTTGTAGTAAAATAAATTCTTATAAACGCAAAATAACAAAGGATAAATACATTCAAGGTTCTTTTCAGACAATGGAAAGAGGCTCTATAAACACAAGTCCTCTCTTCCTTCAGGCTATCAGATATCACTCGAAACACGTAAAAGACATAGCCTACATGCAATTCCCGTAGATATTTTTCATAATCTCGTATGAACCCACATGCTCAAAATGGGCTTGCATATAAAAACAAGTTTATAAAAGCTGTCTTTACTTAAAATAAATAAATAAATAAATTATAAATCGGATATCATATCAGACTGGACGTTTACAGCTAAAAGCATTTTGATTGAGGCAAAAATACATAACCAAGAACCCCTGCATTATAATAATAATAATAATAATTATTATTATTATTATTATTGTTTATTATTATTATTATTATTATTATTATTATTATTAAAACGAGGACAAGAATGAGTGTTTGTGTTTGTTTACGTGTTGTGTCAATATTAATCCCATTATGAAGGTGAACACAGTGACTGGGGAATTTAAGTTGGATGCCCTTCCTAACGCCCCACGCGGTATGTCAATTCCCGAGTCGAGTATTCTAACCATTCGGTTAGCGAAGTCCCCGAAAAATGACAAATAATACCAGACAGAATTCCCTGCGTGTCATATGAGGAGACTTGAAGGGAATAGTTCTGGTGATGTTTCCTGTTTCAAAAGAACCGACTAAAGTGGACTGGGGAGATGGCACTCTCTCCCACCCTGACTAGTTTAGCTTGTCACAAAACTAGCACTGAAAACGGGGCTTGGGCATACTGAAACCGTGGAGATCAAGAAGAATTGGAACCTGAAATTTTTATCGGTTAGGTAGGTTAAGCTAAGTTACGTTTTTTTTTTTTTTTATTAAATTGTATATATGCATTAATATTTTGAGTAAAGTCAGGTTCCAATTCTTCAGGAGCTCCGACACCATTCAACCAGAGTATTTTGGTCCAGTTGGCTCGCCATATCTCAATTTCTTAGCTACGATTGTGGCTGCCCTGTAAGCTTAGTGAGCGGCGGATATTCGTTTTATTTATATGTATAGATAGATAGATAGATAACTGAAGAGTTCTTTGTACTATCAGGTTTATATGGCCTAGTTAGAGAAGAGAACGTAGTCTCTTCAACATGAATTATTGTGCCTTCAAATTCTTCTTATTAATGCAACGAAGATATCTATCAATGTTTGTTTTGCATTAGCATGTTAAGAAGCATTCTCTCTCTCTCTCTCTCTCTCTCTCTCTCTCTCTCTCTCTCTCACACACACACACATGTAGGGAAATATTGTTGAGAAAAAAAAGTCTAAAAGACCTTCAAGAATGCAAAGAAGTGTTCATTAGACGATACAGAACACAGGAAGAGATGGGAAAGATCAAAAACTTGTTGCAAGAGGCAAGAAGGTTAAATGATGAAAGAAATGAGGAAGAGAAGAAAAATTTTCGTTACGGAATACTTCCAGACAAAGGGGAGATAAAGAAGATAATGACAGAAGATCAGGGGATGGGGCCTCATTAAGATTGTTATACACAAATGCTGATGGATTAGCTGGTAAGGCAGTAGAATTAAAAGATAGGATTCACAACAGTAAGGCAGATATAGTAGCAATTACAGAGACTAAGTTGAGTGAGGACATAAACAGTGTCACAGTTTTTCCTAAGGGCTTCAGAATACTAAGGGTCGAAAGATCTGAGAGGACTGGTGGAGGGATAGCACTGCTCATAAGTGAGAGGATTCAAGCTGAAGAGATAAACTTGGCTATAGAAAGTGAGTTCAGGGAATTTCTTGTTGCTCGCATAAATACTGGGTCAGAGAGCATTATAATAACTGTTGTATACAACCCACCAAGGAACCAAAATAGGCTTGAAATTTATGAGGAAAGTCATATAGGTACGATTGAAGTCATAAACTCAGTTGTTAACATGGCGCGGGAGAAAAAATGTAGGATTTTGATTATGGGAGACTTTAATCATAAAGAGATAGATTGGATAAATCTTGACCCACACAGTGGTGAGGACTCCTTTGGGGCAAGATTCCTAGATTGCGTACAAGGGAATTTCCTACACCAACATGTAATGGAACCAACAAGAGCCAGGGGTGGGGATGAGCCATCACTACTTGATCTGGTGTTCACAGATAATGTGTTGGATATTGAAAATATTGAGTATGAACCACCAATTGGAAAGAGTGACCACTGTGTGTTGTTGATGGAGTATATCATTGAAGACATTCTTCCTGAGAGTAGAGGCACTGAGGACATGAGGAGGAACTATCAGAAAGGAGATTACATCAAAATGAATGAGCTTTTTGCAGTTATTGACTGGAGAACCTTATTTTACAACAAATCTGTACAAGAAATGTATGACATCTTTTGTGAGAAATATGGGAAGATAGTAGATTGCTGCATACCTGTCACCAAAGTAGGTGTAATTCATGCCAGAGAGAAATGGTTCGATAATGGGTGTAAAAGAGCTAAGGAGTGGAGAGACAAATGCTGGAAAAGGTATAGGAGGAGAAAAAACATAAATGCCTGGCAAACCTACAAAAGAGCAAGAAATGACTACCTAAGTAAAAGGAGAGAGGCAGAGAAAGATTATGAGAGGGACATCACCAGGAAGGCTAAAGAAAATCCCAAGCTTTTCCACAGCTTTATCAGAGGAAAACTGAAGGTAAAAGAACAGGTTTTAAGGCTAAAGAGAGCGGATGGAAGCATCACTGAGACGGACGAAGAGATCTGCAAAGAATTGAACAAGGAGTTTCAGTCAGTATTTACAGTAGAAAATACCCCACCCCCTCAGATTGCAGTGATAGAATCTCAAGGGCCGGTATTAGAGAACATCAACCTTACAGCCACAGAGGTATGCAAGGCGCTGATGGATTTAGATGTTCATAAAGCTACAGGTCCTGATGACATATCCCCTCATGTGCTTAAAAAATGCGCAAACACAATATCAGTGGCACTAAGTATCATATTTAAGGAGTCATTGGAGTCGGGGGAGATTCCAAGATGCTGGAAACAAGCAAATGTGATACCTATCTTCAAAAAGGGAAGGAGGGATACGGCTCTGAACTATAGACCAGTTTCCTTGACCAGCATAGTTTGCAAACTTATGGAGAAACTACTAAGGAAACATATCTCTCTTCACTTGGAATCCTTCAACTTTTTGTCAGTGAGGCAACATGGCTTCAGAGAAGGAAGATCAACAGTAACAAACTTATTAGAATTTTATGATGAGGTAAGCCAAATCTTACAGGAAAGAGAGGGTTGGGCAGATTGCATATTCCTAGACTTCCAGAAAGCGTTTGACACTGTTCCACATGGGAGACTTATTAGGAAGCTGCAATCAATGGCTAGAATAGGTGGAAATGTCTTGGAATGGATAAAAACTTACTTAGAAGGAAGGGAACAGAGGGTTAGAGTAAGACACTCAGTGTCTGAATGGAGAAGAGTTAGTAGTGGAGTTCCACAGGGTTCAGTTTTAGGGCCACTTTTGTTCCTTGTATATGTAAATGACCTACCAGAGTCTGTAAATTCATTCATGAATATGTTTGCAGATGATGCAAAGATTGTGAAGAAAGTAAAAAACGAGAACAATGGTAGAGAACTTCAGGAGGATCTAAATAATCTGCATGAGTGGTCAGAAAAGTGGCTAATGAAATTCAATACCTCAAAATGTAAGGTAATGAGAATGGGTACAAGTGCAAGAAGGCCCAAGCTTGACTACTCGGTGGCTGGAGTACAGCTTCAGGAGACAGAAAATGAGAGAGATCTAGGAGTAAACATATTGGCAGATTTGTCTCCAGAAATACATATAAATGGCGTAGTAAGGGCAGCATATGCATTCTTATCAAATGTAAGGGTAGCCTTCAGGCACATGGACAAGGAAATGTTCAGAAATATTTATGTAACCTATGTGAGGCCAAAACTGGAATATGCAGCCCCCTTTTGGAATCCGCACTTGAAAAAGCACATAGCTAAGCTTGAAAAAGTTCAAAGACATGCCACGAAACTGGTGCCAGAAATACGCAATCTCGGTTATGATGAGAGGCTGAGGGAATTAGACTTGCCATCACTCGAAGCTAGAAGAGTAAGGGGGGATATGGTGACAGTCTTTAAATTCCTTCATGGTTATGATAGAGTGGATAGGGATCGATATTTCGATATGGCTGGCTCTAGAACTAGAGGTCATAGTTTGAAGCTTCGGAAGAAAACTTGTTTGCAGGATGTAAGGAAATACTTTTTCAGTGTAAGAGTAGTTGATAATTGGAATTCGCTAAGCGAGGAGGTAGTTAATGCTACCTCAATCCATAGTTTTAAGGACAGGTATGATAAGTATCACTAAGTCTAAAAATGGAACCGATCAGGAGACGGGAAGATACGAGCTTTGGGCTCTTTCCCGTAAACACAATTAGGTAATCACAATTAGGTAATCACACAGCGCATTCGATTCTCTTGGGCAAATAAACACTATGAGAAACGTAACTCCTCACATCCTATGAATATCTTAAGTTATTCAACAAATCCTGATGGAAACTTAACCACTAAGAATCCTGTTGATATTCCATTATCTAATGTTATGCTAAGCTAAAGAAGTTATTAATATATATATATATATATATATATATATATATATATATATATATATATATATATATATATATATATATATATAGAGAGAGAGAGAGAGAGAGAGAGAGAGAGAGAGAGAGAGAGAGAGAGAGAGAGAGAGAGAGAGAGAGAGAGAGAGAGAGAGGTTAGGTTAAATGAGGTGGATGATACACTCACTATCCCCTATCAGTTTTGAAGTTTGAATTCTACATTAAATCTTTCCTTAAGTACAGAACTACAGGACACCAGTTCTCATCTAGTAATTCATTAAACCTGTGAAAATGACCGATGGGTTTGTTCGTCCGATACTTTCACCTTTTCGATATTCATTAGAGGAAAAATGTCCAAATAAAGCCACGGAACGATCAAGACTCGAACTCAAATCCTCCGGTAATTGTTGTCAATTCCTTTTTCTTGCTGAAATCACCTTACTGCTGTCTCAATCCTGTAAACTTTTTATGATTATTGATGGATATTTTAACTTTAAAAGTTATGCTCTCTCTCTCTCTCTCTCTCTCTCTCTCTCTCTCTCTATCTATCTATCTATCTATCTATATATCTATTCATATATCTGTGTGTGTGTGATTACCTAATTGCGCTTATGGGAAAGAGCCTAAAGCTCGTATCTTCCCGTCTCCTGATCGATTCCATTTTGTACTTAGTGATACTTATCATACCTGTCCTTAAAACTATGGAGTGAGTGAGTGTGGGTGTGTGTGTGAGAGAGAGAGTGCATGTGTGTTTGTGTGTGTGTGTGTGAATAAATAAACACAAAAAGATGGGCTTAATGCCAACTTGTTTTTAGAGCCAAATAATGAGTAATCTAAATATAAATCTGTAAAATTTCTACTTAACTTGAAAGGAATAATGTGAAAACGACGAAGACGACTTAAATCTTACTAAAAAGACTAGAAAAACCTGCATATGAGCGACCTAAAATTAAGAAAAGGACGATTCATGAGAGAGAGAGAGAGAGAGAGAGAGAGAGAGAGAGAGAGAGAGAGAGAGATAAGGAATCAATTAAATACATTATGCATTTAAATAAGCAGACGAAACCTTAAATTCTGAGAAATAAGAAGCACATATTCTTAAAGTAAAAACATTGAGTTTGTGCGAAGGACCCACGGCAAGGCTAAATATATTGCCAAACTCATTTGCATTCCATACTGCAAAGCTATTACATTTAATGGAAATCCTTAAAAAAATATATTGTTTTCTACCAAGGAATAAATATACAATTAAACATACTAATAAATACATTATATGGTTTTGGTATATGGATGGATATAACTTAATATGAAAGGTGAGGAAACTTGAAATTCTGGCTTAAAAAAAAAAAAAAAACAAGCAAAACTCGTATTGACACCCATAGCCTGTTGTGAAGTTACCGCGTAGGCCGAGGGTGGTTGAAGTAACTTGAAGGTGAAAGTCTCTTCTTCTCTCTCTTTTTCATGTCAAACCACTTACATTCACCGTTAGATCATTTTAACGTTTTTTTTAATGTTTCCATATCCAAACCAAAAATCTACTTGACCCTTCTTATTACGAGTGAAGCAACGAGTACAAACAATTATATTAACAGTAATATGGATCAATCTAAATATGTGATCCACAATACAATCAAGCCAGTTTTACGAGAGTCGTATGAATACAATACAAAACTTTTACTGACTGACTTATTAACACATTCAGATCACATGCAAAATCTGGACCCATATTCTCGTTAAAAACTTCGACTTCAAAACGGAAATTAGCAAAGGGTCTATTTACTTTCTCTTTGGCAGTTTTTAATTAAGAAATAGACTTTGCAGTTTAAGATATATATATATATATATATATATATATATATATATATTATATATATATATATATATATATATATATATATATATATATATATATATACAAGATGAAAATCTAAAATTCCTAGGTAGAGAGTACTTTCGTCTATTGAATACACATGTTCAAGGTGGAATGTACCTTGAGGATATGAATACCAGGACTCGAAAGAAATTATTTAAGATTTCAAAATTTCACCCACTTCGTGACCTTATATATATATATATATATATATATATATATATATATATATATATATATACATACATATATATATATATATATATATATATATATATATATATATATATATATATATATATATATATATATATATATATATATATATATATGCGCTAGCTTTCTTTAGAAAAGGAATTATTGAAGTTATAAATCCTATTCTAAAGAGAACTAGCACAATAAAATTCACGTGCTTTTCGTGAAAAATGTTACACACACACACACACACACACACACACACACACACACATATATATATATATATATATATATATATATATATATATATATATATATATATATATATATATATATATATATTGTGTGTGTGCTCGTGCGTATGTGCAAAAACACTTGCATTATCCAGACCGGAACATACTGTCAATACCAATCACTACACTCAATGAATAAGGACATGACATGCATGCCTGGTAGTATAAAAATATGGCAGCAATGCATCCACCGCACCTTTGCAACTGTCTGGGACACCGTTAGACCTTAAGGATATGTCGCCCACAAGAGTGAATACCACCAACAATAACCAGATTTGACTCCACCTCCGCACCAAAATAGGAAAGCCCATTCGCCCTCAAGAGCGAATACCACCTCCAATCAATAATAATAATAATAATAATAATAATAATAATAATAATAATAATCAATCTTTCTATATTCCAGAACCATATTCCCCCTTATAAGGAGAGTGGCCTAGTAAAAAAAAAAATACCTGGACTTAGCAGGTAGAAAACACAGAGAAGGGGATTCCTAGTCCCCTGAGGGAGGGAGGGAGGGAAGGGGCAAGAATACTTCCTCTGTATTCCCCTACGTGTCGTAAAAGTCGATTAAAGGGGGCGGAACGAGGGTAATAATTATAAAATACTACTACCATGAATAATAATAACAATAATAATAATAATAATAATAATAATAATAATAATAACAAAAATGCAAAAAAAAAAATAGTAAGACAGTCATATTTCTATTAAAAAAAAAAATAAAAAAAACTCGACTTGCCTGGGAATTATAATTCACCACTTCAAGTAGGCTATATCTTATTTCAAGGATGGGAATTAGCCATTATAAACTAGTTTACAAACGTATCTTTGGTTTACCCTAAAGGGCGGTTTACACGGTCAAACGGTTCGTCGAACGCGGTTCGACAGACAAGTGTTTGAAGTGATGTTCGAACGTGTGAACGGGGAATTTGGTTGTCGAACACGTTCGACAAATGTGTTCGACAACCAAATACCCCGTTCACACGTTCGAATATCACTTCAAACACTTGTCTGTCGAACCGCGTTTGACGAACCGTTTGACCGTGTAAACCCCTCTTAGGAGGTAACAGTGCCAACCGAAGGTCCTGTCTGATGTAAACCCCCTAAAGTATTTAGTTATGATTTCTAGGTCTTTTTTTTTTTTTCAAAGGTTTTTCAGAAACGGTCTATCTTTATTTTCGTGGTCTGGAAACTCGAGACACCAACCAGTAAAAAAAAAAAAAAAAAATGAACAGAAATCATTTCACGTCCCTTTCAAGAATTGGTTTATTACAACTATCGAAAACAGGTCTGAAGTTCTGTCACTTCAGACCTGAAAGCTCTGTAACCTCTCTGTTTTCTAAGTATTGTATTTTACCTCCACCATAGCCCACATGAAAGGCCCTATACACAAATAGCATCCCGGATAGTCTGTAATACAGTACCTAGAGTGTTCAGGATAATATCTAGCTCTCAAACCCAAGTGTACTTAGGGGCATTAATAGATGGAATAATAAGGCTACGCCTTACAGAAGGCAAGGGATAGCTGAGAGAGAGAGAGAGAGAGAGAGAGAGAGAGAGAGAGAGAGAGAGAGAGAGAGAGAGAGAGAGAGAGAGAGAACATAAATTTCTGGCTAATTATGGGTATAATTTATAAAGGAGAGAGCAAGAGAAAAAATAAATAAAAATGTGATCAAGTAATATAATAAACAAGGGAAAAAAATACTCTTAAATTCCAACGTATAAACTTTAAGTCAAAAAACGCAATGGGGTTGTTTTCGCGCTTTTTTTTATGCATTTAAATATTGATACTTAAAAGTAGAGTTTTACTAACTTGAGGTACAGGTCATAAATACTTTAAACACAAATATTATGGCTATATTTAAAAGGACGACATTAGTTCTATTCAGCGCTTGCTACATATACCGCAAACGCTTGAATAAATGTTACATAAGCGAGGTGCAATACGGGACATTACGTCAAGTCAAAAGGATAAGATATATATATATATATATATATATATATATATATATATATATATATATATATATATATATATATATATATTATTTTTTTTTAATGAATCAACTTACTGTGGCCACCATGGCATAGTGGTAACGTTCGCGATTCTGATTCATCAGGTCTAGGGTTCGTGGACCACCACGATCTAATTTTAAAAATGACAGTCACACTTGCCAAAACCAAAGTGCAATTGCAAGAAGGCACCGTTCTGGCCCTTAAGAGAAAAGGGAGTCCATGACATAAAACCGATCACAATCAAATAAGCGTACATAGGAGACACGTGCGTGCTGCCACTCCACGTGATATGCAATTGTTTACATTCTATACTTGCCCAAGTATATATCAATTATTAGTTGAATATTTGCATCTGTTTTCTAATTTACGTGTAATAATATCCCCCTAAGGGAGGTGGTTTAGAATATTTCCTCCATGTCCCCCTGCGTGTCGTAAGAGTCGTCTAAATTTGGGAGGATCGAGGGTACTGGGAATCCCCTTCTCTGTATTTTCTCATCAGAAAAAGTCGGAATATTTTGCCTTGATTCAGCCATTCCAACTGTAAGGGGAAAATGGCTCAAGTATATAGATACAGACGTATAATTATAGATGAAATCACATAAACATTGCAAGTAATATGGCTAAAATATAGCAAAGCTCTCTTTGTATTTTATATTAGATCATGTTTAGCAGAGAGAGAGAGAGAGAGAGAGAGAGAGAGAGAGAGAGAGAGAGAGAGAGAGAGAGAGAGAGAGAGAGAGAGAGAGAGAGAGAGAGAGAGAGAGTTCTTTTTGAATGTCTTTTATTGTGTTGATAAAAGTAAATAATAAGTTTTACTTGTACGTACTGGAATTCATATTAGAGAGAATTGATTCTCTTTCTTTTATGTATAATGATTATTATACAAGATTATTGGTAATACCGTAGAGTATTCCTAGTAGGATAATAAATGCCAATATTGTTATGTTATTTTATTATTATTATTATTATTGTTATTATTGTCATTGAAAATTCTCTTGGTAATAATAATAATATTTTCTTGTGTTACTTATACCCTTTTTCAGTTACTTTTCAGGTTCCAGGAGTTGTGAATTTTGCATATGCTTTTTCAGTTACTTTTCAGGTTTAAGCAAGAGTGAATTTGCTGAGATTGCAAATTAAAGAGTCTTCCTTCAGTGACCTCATCTAAACAACGTGAGCTGCTACTTCCATCCCAGAAGCATTTTCCCTATGTTTTATTGGGTCGCTGTTTGCACTACCCTGTTGGAGCTTGTGTTGGTATAGCTTAATTTTACGGCCGCATGCTCTTCCTGGCACCGACGCTTACCGTGATCTGGGCTTGGAACCGGCACTAAGTTGAGATTGATTTTTTCCCCCAGTGGATTCTTGAATGGGCCACCCACTAGAGGTTGGGTCTTACCTTGTAAAGATGCAGTTGAGAATATAAATATTAAGTCTCAAAAAATAACATTCAATTACGTATGGTGCAGTGAATATAAACTTTTATATATATATATATATATATATATATATATATATATATATATATATATATATATATATATATATATATATATATATATATATATATATATATATATATATATATGTATATATATGTGTATATGTATGTGTATATATATGTATATGTGTATATGATATATATATATATCCTGTGCCCTGTGGGGCGGGCACAATATCAAAGAATAGCCTCACCGTATTCCCTGCGTGTCGTAAAAGGCGACTAAAAGTGGACGGGACGGGGGGACTGGGAATCCCCCCCCCCTTGTACCAACCTCCTGTGAGACGTCAAAGAAGAAGGGGAGTGGGGGGGGAGAATAACTTCTCCCCAAACTGTTTTCCTTTTTTGATGTCGGCTACCCCCCAATTTAAGGGGGAAACAGCCAAGGTATATGTATGTATGTATGTTTAGCCTATATCAGGTACTGGTAGGAGCTATAATTCAGTTCAGTCTCTATAGTTTAGTTTGGGTTTAGTACATGTAAAATATATATCATACACATTGCAGATAAAACTGAAGTAAATATAATATAAAAATGTTCATCTTATATTTTACATTTTATCATGCTTATATATCAACCACTGATGAGTACTTACATGAAAGACTAAAAAAAAATCACATAAATACTGCAGATAATTCGAAGCATATATGATATTACGAGGCTCAGGCTTAAATAAAAGTATATGTAAATACATACATGTACATATATTCATATATACACATACACATCGGCAAAATGTCACTTTAAAACGAGTTGACCAAACCAACGCTAATGAAGTAAACCGGCAGAAGACCAGCACCATGACGAAGCACGAGAGAGAGAGAGAGAGAGAGAGAGAGAGAGAGAGAGAGAGAGAGAGAGAGAGAGAGAGAGAGAGAGAGAGAGAGAGAGAGAGAGAGAGAGAGAATAACTGGAGGCGCTTAACAATGTCAACTCTAAACGTAGCTCGAGTCAAACCGCTGCCTCCAGACCACACAGTCATCACCAAGTTGCATTTTCCATTGAGAAACTAAGCTACCTGCGCCTTACCTATAGGACGTTGTCCCCGATTTTTTTCCCCTTCCTTTGTCAGAATACAGTTACTTACAGTAGTTGGTGTTGTTGCTATTATTAATATCATCATTATTATTATTACTATTATTATTAGTAGTAATAGTAGCAGGAGTAGTAGTAGTAGCAGTAGTAGTAGTTCAAATTAAATTCAAATTCTTTATTTCATATAAACATACATTGTAACATGGACTGCATGTCTTGTGAGTCCGCAAAAGATTATATACGTTAAATGAATTATAAAAATGTTTCATATATGAGATTCATATAACAATGTTACAATATTAATAGTATACTCATAAGAATAACATAATAACGGATTTATATTGCACATGCATCAGTGAGTCATCATGAGCAACAAATTAGAATCCAAAGAAAAGGCACTGACTGACTGTCCTCTTTTTATTTCATGTGTATGCACCCAGAAAACTTGTGCCTCTAAAGTCATAATATCCACTTTCCAAATATCCTCATTAAAGTAACTTCTAAATACTCGTCTATTTCAGAAAAATATCCAACTTTGGGCACAGTAAATTCAGTTTTATGATACTGCTAACTGAATAAGGAAGCCTTTTATAGTACTTAGCCTGAAGTAAGGCTATGTGGTGTTTAAGAAGAAATTGCTGACATATTCTAGCAACGATATGGTTACTTGCATATGTAGGAACTCCAGTTGTTAAGATCATTGTCGATGGCCACTTCAGATGTTTTAAACACTGACCTCCTGGAAGTATCATTATAATTCCGAAGACATAGACCATACGCTGGCATACGATACCTCACTCTTACAATGTGAGAAGTTTCTTAAAACAGGGAAGGCATCTGAGTAAAATTTGTAGTCGTATTCCCATTCTTTCGATCACGTACTCTCAAAAACACGTCCTAAATATTTATAATGGACAACAATTTCTAAAAAGTCATGAGAGGCCTAATTTGTTGGGAAGTCCTGCTGAAATTCATACATTTCGTTTTGTCCTTGTTAATTTTAAGTCTATTCTTACTGATTAATCTGCAAATTGTGATATGAAGGACCTCTAATTCTGACTCTGAATTACTACCCACAACAGTGTCATCTGCATATGTAATAATAGTTCTTCATGCATATATAGTGCAGCCAACGTTTACGGAAGCAATCTCACTAATTATTAAATATATGCAAAATTTGAGTGACAAGGGATAAAATGCTCCCTTGCCTCACTCCACGTTCCAATACGATGTCCCTGCCAGAGAAACCATTCTATATAATATTAGCAGATTGATTTCTTAGGTGGGACATTAGTAAAAACACAACATCAAGAGGAACAGCTGTCTCTAACAATTTCCCACCAAGTAAAAAGTGGTCAACTGTATTAAACGCTTTAGATAAATCAACAAACATTGCAATTCCAGATTTCCTCTGTTTTGAATATTCATGAAATACTTTCTGTAGCAAATATTACAAGCATCAGTTGTTGACAAACCAGGGATTAAGCCTAACTGTCTGTCATGAAACTGAATTTTATCTGACAAAGTATTAAGTATATGAGTCTCAACAATCTTAAATGGGTTTGAGACTGTATGATTGGTCGATAGTTGCTTGAATCTGTTAAACTTTTTTTTTTCGCTGATATTCTCCCTTGAGGGTGATCTGTTACACTACCTCTACTGTCTTTGACAATCGGAATAATGACACCCTTCAGCATATTGCATAGCAGACAGCAATGACTAAAACGGCTAGTCAGAGGTAAGACAACATGGTCTAAGTACTTATCTGAGGTATTCTTGGGAAATAAGGTGTAGAGCTTAGTGATGTTATCAGTTTTTGGAATGTGTTCTTCGATATCACAAAATGTGTTATTTTTTACCACTGTTCCACCTGCTTTTAAATTCCTTGAGCAATGAATAGTCAAAAATTTTTCTAGCATAAAGATGAGCAATGGATTGGTAATTACTTTCTCCATCTAAGATATTTGTACACTTGGCACAAGTCTTCGGTTTTCGAACATCTCTCAATACTTTTTGTTCATTTTACAGCTTCTTCCCCACCTCGCTTGTGGTAGCGCCTTTGCACAGTAATTATGTGTCTTAGGTTCGATCCCGGCCAGGAGCAAAATATGTTTCACATTTTCAAATATGTCAATGTGTTTATTGAATATATGTATTGCTGCTACGTTGCCTTGACAGTAAGTTAAGAGCTAGGAATTACGGGTCCAGACTTCAACTAATGCTTAGCTTTGTAGGGTACCTAAGAGCTATGGGCGTTGTCAAGGGCAGACCATAGGGGGCTGACCCTATCATTACCTTCTTCCTTATGGGTAGTCTCCCCTTGTATCCATTGAGGGCCGTCTTAAATCACTATTCTCTTCAAAGAAGGAAAGTGTATGGCTTTACCTCAAGATATTTATGCCCAGATGCCCTGCCTAACACCACGGTCAAAATATACTGTGAATAAACATAGCGTATAAGCATGGTCGCTGGATATAAAACATATTAATAAGTAGTTAATAACAACCAAAGAAAATACGTGTTTTATTCACGGCTAGACAGTCCTATTGGTCAAAATAAGCACTGAGTAACCATGGTCAAAGCAACGGACTATGAAGTACATATAAATTTCACTCAGAGTATGAAGGAAGGCCTAAGGGTTTTATTTCCCGAAGTAACTTACGTTAGGTGTTTGATATAAACACGGTCATAATCAATCATGAATATACACGATGAAAAATAAGCAGAAAATAAACACGACCGATGAATACAAGACTTCGTGAAAACGTATTTTAATCACGGTAATTCAAAGCAATGATTAATTTAAACACAACAGTTGAGATTATGCAACGCTGCCAGTATTCATTTAGGATAAACTAAGGGGGAGAGAGAGAGAGAGAGAGAGAGAGAGAGAGAGAGAGAGAGAGAGAGAGAGAGAGGAGAGAGAGAGAGAGAGAGAGAGAGAGAGACTACTCATAGCCTACCACGGGAGCAACATATAATGTACTTAGCAGCAGCATCCCTTGAATGTACATCTTCCATCTGGTGTACATCTGTTCTTAACTTACAAGGTGAAGGTCAAAATTGCACAACGAACATGACGGCATAGGATACACATGTTGACCAGAATGTAAATTACGAAAAAATGTGAGACAGATGCGCTGTGCAGCACTGAAAGATTAGTCTATGCCAGATAAAATAATAATAATAATAATAATAATGATAATAATAATAACATATAATAATAATAATTATTATTATTACCCTCTGAGGGAGGGGGGCTAAAATACGCCATCCGTGTTCCCCTGCGGATCGTAAGAGTCGACTAAATGGGGCGGAGCCAAGGGATTGGGAATCCCCTTTTTTGTATTATCTCTTCCCAAAGAGTTAGAGTATTGTGCCTAGACTCAGCCACTCCCCTTATAAGGGAAAAGTGGCTCATGTATATAGAGACTATTATCATATACAAGATGTAACCGCTGAAGTTTTGCAATTGTAATCAAGCAATGATGCCTACTTGCATGCCCTAATCCTCTCTAGGCTATCTGGAAAAACAAATCTAGTTTAAATAGGCTTAGTAGAATTTCTAAAGCGACTTAGGACTTTGCTGGGTTTATTCTAATTTTTCAAATACAGACCACGAAGACCATAAATAGGCCTTCATATGACAGGGGTAATGGACATACAGAAAAAATCAGTTCGTCTCAAGTAGGCACCGTAAAAGGGAGTCCGTGACGTAGAACCGGATTATTAATTACTCTAGTAGTCTAAATCTTTAAGAAAATCCAGAAAACTAGTATTTTTCATAATAAATAAAATTTTTATTTATTTTTACGTGCTTCATAGTTTATTACAATAGCTTGTGAGAATAGGTAAAAGACTGCCCAATATAGTATAACAGTTCGAATCAAAACTTGAATATATATATATATATATATATATATATATATATATATATATATATATATATATATATATATATATATATAGTTAAAATGCTAGCAAGAAGGCTTATCAACGATAGCCTTAAAATAACTTGAAGAGTATCTGGCTCAAACATAAAAATCTTCATATATAATGTAATACATTAAAGGCTATATATATATATATATATATATATATATATATATATATATATATATATATATATATATATTATATATATATATATATATAAAGTTGTTTTGTCAATGCTTATTAGAATAATCATGCAAAAATTATGACCTTCGTATTACTGAATGTCAAATAGTGCACATAACGAGTGGCTATTGGTAAAATTAAAGAAATCCCTTTAAATATAGCAGCATATTTTACATATCCAAAGAAACTTTGGGTTCACTGCAAGAATAGACAACGAGAGAGAGAGAGAGAGAGAGAGAGAGAGAGAGAGAGAGAGTGTTAATTCCTTGTGTTCACTATACACAAACAAACATTTGCATGTTATTAGTTTTCACATCTCATACATGAAATACGATCACATCAGTTCTTTCGAAAATAGTGTCAATACTTATTATCAGAGTGTGAAAATAAATCCAAATTTTAATAATGGAGTAATTGGAGCCATAAGTATTCTGCAAGCTGTCATGATTCAGAGGAAGGAAAAATAGTTATAAAGCAAAAGAGCATTTTCATGGAAAATGAAAAAAAAAAAACATGAAAATACTGACACAGGCAACAGAACATTCTTACAAAAGAAGGCAGTGTGGTGAGATGAGGAGAATATTAATAAGACCTTTTATAAGTTTAATATCTTATCTGCATTATCTGAATACATAGATAACAATCTGAGCTTCTATTAATTAAATTTCAATACATTTTGGAGATGACGTAATATGAATGGTGAAATAAGTTTTTTCTCCTTTTAGCGGTTTTGTGTCCAAATTAGCCCCATTCAGATGAGTGGACACAAACATGTTGGAACTAGAGGACTGAAGATAGATGCCCTGCCTAACGCCCCGCAGTGGGATCGAACCCACGTTTAAAGAATTTGTCAAGTCCAGACTTAGCGATCTACCACTGAGCCCCCAGTCAAAATAAGGTAATCAATACTTGATAAATATTGCATTATATTCAATATTATTTATGGCAGACATAAGATTTTTTCTTATTTTTTTTTTTACCATCAAGCCATATCCCACTGAAGTTAGCGAGTGGGGTAGACACACCTGTAACAAAAGAAGAGTTACAGCCAGGCCACAGAGCAGATGACTAACTATATGTAGAGTAATAGAGAAACTCATTGGCATTATACTTTGCATGTTATTTTTTTTCTTCTTTTTTTCATTCCCAATGCGCAAACAGTCTGATGTGATATTAGTTGAGTGTTTAGATGTTTTAATTGTCCACTGTAAGGAATTACCAAGTTGTTGTTGTTTTTTTAGTATATTTCATCTTTTTCTATGCCTACAGCTATACTGAATGTTCTTGGATAGTCATTGAACATCTTTTATTATCCCTTCACATCTGACAACTCATTACACTCTCCATCTCTGTTTCTCTTTTATGTATTTTTCGTGGCCAGGCCCGATGAGGGCTGTTTTATTTTATTTTTTGACCCGTCCTGGTGTAAAAAAAAAAAAAATAATAAAAAAATCGCGGTCAGAGTAAAAAAAATAAAAATTAATGCTTTATTTTTATATATATTTGGGGTAATCTGCATAAAACGGTCACATTAGAATGTAATATATAACTAGTAAATATACTAAGTAACCATGGGTCGGAATACATCTTCAGGGGGTTTGAATGTGGCCCGAGGGCGACAGTTTGGAAACCCCTGGTATAACCGACTGATCACATGATTCGGCGTGTAATGTATTCATTCGCTCAAGTGAATTTACTAATTTATACAAAGACACGACTTTAATTAAAGGAGGCCATCCTATCGTAAAGATCACGCCCACAGGTGCCCCGTGTACAAGCATGGAGTTTTCAGGTGTCCTTCTCTGTTGTTGAGATTAGGCTTACATTTCCACGGGAAAACCTTCATCATTGTTAGCTGCCCCCTTACCATAGGTTATGGGATATTCCCCCTCGAGTGGGAGTTCGTTTTGAATATTATTTGTGGAGGCATGAACCCCTCCTCTTTGTGTGTTTTGGACAACCCGAGGCTTTAAATGGGTCAAGCAATTTGGTTAGGCACGCAGAGGACAGTCAGGCACCATACAGACAACATTTCCGCTAAGGGGACGGGGGCATTGAGGCCTAGAGGAACTATGTAACTCCCCAATAAACTACAGTGTTAATCATCATTGTTTATCTATCACCCTGCACGATAGGGTTTGAAGAATGGCGTAATAACATATGACAGTCCCAATCTTGCACAAAAATTAAGTATCATGTTATCAGATATTCTAAATTATCGTCTTTATTAATCTCGTTCTTTTTTTAAAAATCACTTATGTATAAACAGACTATATTAGTTTTTCTGTAATTAAATTATAAAGCATAATTTAGAAGAGAAAAACAGTTCTGATCATTTGTCACGAGACTAAATTTACTTACGAATGCCAACAGGTCAGTGATTCCTAAACCCATGGTCGCGAATCAAGTAAAATATAGAGGATTTGTTTACATTACAGTTTTATGATAATGCGTCACTGAAACCGGAATCGGGAAAATAATTGTGAAGATAAATTAAAAGTAATTTGAACAAGATTCTGAAAATGTAAAAAAAATTAAAAATAAAAATTGCAAAACTTAATATGTAATTAAACTATTAAGAAAATGTGCAATTATTTAAGATTTAGGTTAATTTCTTCATAAAACTAAAAACAAAACAAAAAAATATTTGATCACTAATCCCTGTTTATTTCTTTTCCTTATTCTACCGACCATAAAAACTTTCCCCTAATGGCTACATCAACACCGAATATTTTATAATATTCGTTACACATGACATTTATATATATATATATATATATATATATATATATATATATATATATATATATATATATATATATATATATAATATCCTAGGCCTATTTCAAAATGATCTCGTGCATTTATTTTACCTATTTTCTTTGCGAACTACTTTGTCTTAGTACTAACGAATGTCTATGGCCTATTTCAAGAAATCGAGAATACAAATTTTGTAGACGGATATTATGCTGTGATGAAATTTTTTAATGGGCTAGGCCTATATTACCCCCCAATAAATAGAAAGCCATGATCTTATAACCTGCCTTTGGCAAATAGGCTATCTTGACATAAGTAACGATGTAGGCCTATTTAAAAACCTTAATAATTATGTATTTAGAAATGACGCTAAATACACTATTACAAGTCTCATGTCCTGGGCCTATTCTGTATATATATATATATATATATATATATATATATATATATATATATATATATATATATATATATATATATGTTTTGGAAATCAGGCTATCTAAAGAAATTTTCTGGTGAAAAGGGCATATCTTACTACATTCAATTTAACAAGCCTAGAAGCACAAAATAAATAAATATATAAATAAAAAAAAATTATCAAATGAATATAACATTCATTCATGGCATTACATTCCATTTTTTTTAGGTTCAGATTTGCTTGCCATGGTAATAAATGTAAAAATTAATTCTCTAAGATGAACTTACATGCTATTCCTAAAAACGCAATCATTATAACAATTGAGTTGGCAGTGGTTAGTGGGCGACCCCATCATCTCTTCGCCACAACTAGGCCTAAGTGATATTTTCAATAAATATTTTTAGCCTAAAGAATCAAAAGAGCCTTTTCTTTTCTTTTTTGAGAGGCAAAATAATAATAGGAGCCAATGAAGAATTGGAACCTGACCGTACACAAAATATTAAATTCTATAAACGATTTAATAAACATAATATCCTAACCTAACCGACAAAAATTTCAGGTCTCAATTCTTTAAATAATAATAATAATAATAATAATAACTTGAGGCTGTAACTGACGAAACCACCTCATCCTATTATGCTAATGACCTTATGACTCATTTGAGTATATCTCTCCATTACTCATGCAAATAATACCACAAAAAACTACAGTGGCCATTACTACAGATATCTTGTAATATATGCTTCGGTGTTGTGTGTGGGCAACTTGTACTTATATACAGAACCATGAGGGAATATTGTATTCAGTATGGTCATTCTCTGCATTTTTTTAATATACGGGGCCAACAACCTACTGCTAAGATTCTCTAAAATATAAGATGAACACAAACGCACTGACACTATATATATATATATATATATATATATATATATATATATATATATATATATATATATATATATATATATATATATAGAGAGAGAGAGAGAGAGAGAGAGAGAGAGAGAGAGAGAGAGAGAGAGAGAGAGACAAAGTCAAAAACTTTATTCCATCAAAAATGGCTATTACATGATAATTAATCTAATTACAAATTACAAATGTAAAATGTCAAAATGAAACAAATGAAATTTGCAAAGCACATAATCAAAATATTTACACATTAAAATAAGCATACGTACACTTCGTCTACCCAATGGGAGAATAATAATGAGACTAAAATCACTTATTAAGTAGGTGATTTAAAAGATGAGATTTAAATGAGGGTAATGTTTGGCAGCGAGAGAGAGAGAGAGAGAGAGAGAGAGAGAGAGAGAGAGAGAGAGAGAGAGAGAGAGAGAGAGAGAGAGAGAGAAGAGAGAGAGAGAGAGAGAGAGAGAGAGAGAGAGAGAGAGAGAGAGAGAGAGAGAGAATAATAATAATAAACCTTCATTTTCATTATACAATGGGTATTCTGTTACAAATCTAGGAGTACACTCATAAGTAAAGGTCAAGGTAAAGGTTGACGGGTTTCAGTTCCGATATCTATCTAAGATGCTCCTTAGAACGTCAGCCGGGGCAAGCCCCAACCCCCCACAGTGGTGACCAACAACAGCAGTAACCCTCCAGTAAACAACTTAAACTCTCGGCCTTGAACGGGAACCGATCTGCCGACCTCGTGAATGCGAAGCCAGCGCGTTACCACTGTACTAGCTAGAGAT
Organism: Halocaridina rubra; assembly: GCA_037179515.1. NCBI lineage: Eukaryota > Metazoa > Arthropoda > Malacostraca > Decapoda > Atyidae > Halocaridina > Halocaridina rubra. The sequence continues at coordinate 58,872 of JAXCGZ010017260.1, read as the reverse complement.
AGATAGATAGATAGATAGATAGATAGAGAGAGAGAGAGAGAGAGAGAGAGAGAGAGCACAATACGGACTATTTACCTGAGGCACAGGATGGGAATCGGGTATAATAATAATAATAATAATAATAATAATAATAATAATAATAATAATAATAATAATATTTTTCCACCCATTATAATTCACTGAAATTAGTGAGATGGCTACAAATATACCAAAAGACTCGAGGCAGCAGAGCTTCACCCATCCCCCTATTCCATTTAGTTGCCTCCTACGACAAGATGGAGACAGAATTTTCTTTAACAAAACACTAAAGCTATCCCTTTTAGCCACCTCCCACGACACGTAGTCCATTTCCATGTGTACTTCTTTCTGCCTCAAAGTTGTAGTAATAGAAAGAGTAATAATAAATAAGTCTACATGAACACAAGCCTTGCACTCTTACCTCGCAAGTGTTGAATTTCACAAGAGGTCTCTCTCTCTCTCTCTCTCTCTCTCTCTCTCTCTCTCTCTCTCTTCACATAAAATGAGCACTGTTTCTTCATCTAGAAACAACACACAGGTTTATGACCACATACTGATCAACTTCGCAATCATTACAATCACCAAACAAACTAAAATCAATTTTCAAGATATTTTTTTTCTATATACGACTCTTTCTAGACATAATATCGAAAGATAATACATTAGTCGAGCCAGATTCCCCATCTCAATTTCTCTTTATGTTTTCTTCGTGCCCAGGCCTGATGAGAGTAGATTTTCTTTTTTTTTTTGGGGGGGGGCTGTCCTGGTGTCACAATCATAAAAAAAAATATATATATATATAGAAAAAAATGGGACTATGCGCATAGCCTGGATATGACCAACAAAGCAAAAACTTGTGTTGGGTATAGCTCGAATCTGCATAAGGCCAAGAGAAACACTTCTAAGTCCTGTAAAGGGCTAGGCTGGGTACTTCTCACATAATCAAGAGGCCAAGTTGGGTATTACTCAATCCTGCAAAAGGATAAACTGAGTATTCACCAAACCTAGAAAGTTTTTTTTTTATATATTTATTCAGATAACTGTACATGGGGACATGTGCATATGGGCACTCCCAGTCATAATGCAGTTGATAAACATTACAATCTATTTAGTTATGTATAAATAAAATATTAATAGAATTTGCAATTAATTTTAAATATCGTAGCAAGTAATTAATAAAAAATATAGTGTAATAATTGAAGAGTAATGTCTGTAACAATATTTTCAATAGCCCTTGTTTATGTTATTTATACATCAAGCCTCTAAATGGCTATTCTGGGTATTTCTTAAGTCGGCTAAAAATCAAACTAGCTCTTTACCAATTCCGCTAAAAGATTATGCTGGGTATTATACAAACTAATCCCCTTATTGTCTTATTTTATTGTTTTTTTTTATGTTGGCTACCCCCCAATTAAAGGGGGAAATAGCCAAGGTAGATATAATTATTCAAACTGACAAAAATCTGAACTTGGAACTCTTAAAATCAATTAAAGGTTAAACTGGTTATTTCTCAAACCAGAAAAAAGGTTAAGACAATATATTCCTCCAAACTGTATAATGCTAAAGCGGAAATTTTTAAATTCCAGAAAAAACCAAGATGGATGTTCTTTAAATCTGAAAGTCTCAGCTGGGCAATGTTCAACCCTATAGGAAGGCTATGCAGTAAACAATGCAAAATCCATAAAAGACCAATCTGAGTATTTCACGCTCCTATAATAGGCTATGCTGACTTGTCGCCCAGCCTTAATCTTCTTCTTCTTCCTCTATTTGCATTCCCATTTTCATATGGGGTCGCATCTCTTCACTAGTCGTCTCCACTGGTTCCGGTCCATCACTTGCTCCTCCTCCAGCTGTCTCTCTCAATTCCAACTTGCATCTTATCAAAAACGTAACCTTTTGAGTCTCCAAGCTATCCAAAATTTAAATTTAAGAAGAATTCTCTCTGAAGCTCCACCATATATAGAGAGAATGGAAGAAATTCATAAGAACCTTAAAGTCGAACCACTTAACACTTATATTTTTAAACTAGCATCCAAAACCTGGGGTAAAATGGGAATCGACTTTGAAGAATTTCTTCAAGAAACTAATGCTTTAAACACTTTAGATTACGAATTTATCAATGACCATGTCTGGTGGAGAAGAATTTCTCCAATTTTTTCAGGAAATCCACCAGAACCTATTTATACTAGATAAAGTAAATCTCCAAAACTCCTCATAATTACTAAATTATAACTGAATGAAGTAATATTGGGCCAGTTAAATTATATGTAACTAAAACTTAGCACGAGGGTTTGCCCCTCTCTATTCATCTCTTACTTCCTTAAATTTCGTGCTTATCCCCCCAATCCTTCCCATCCTTTACCCCCCTCCCCCAGTGATGACACCCTGAATAGGGCTAAGAGAGTTCACTCGATGCCGTCACTATTCTTCCCCCACCTATCCTATCCTATCCAAACTAAACTAAACTGACTCGTCGAAGCTAAATGAAAGGTGTTATCAATCCTACTAAAGGCTATGCTAGGTATTCAATAGACCTGCAACAGGCAAAACTGAATATTCCTTAAACCTGTAAAAGACTTAAGTTGGGTATTAACTTAAAGCTGAAAAATAATTAAGGTTATTTATTATTCCTTTAACTACCGAAGGACTAAAGTGGGACTTCCTAACTTGAAAAAAATTACTATGACTATTCCACAAATCGAGAACCATGTCAGCCTAGTAGTTAGAGTACTCGACTTGGATGGTGGCAGACCCGCGTTCGTCACCGTGGGGCATTAGGAAGGGTATCCAACCTTAATTACCAAGCCCCAATCTGTGTTCACCTCAATTAGGGGACTAAATGTGACACAAAAAACGCAACAGCAATAGTAGAAGTAGTAATAGTATTCCTCTAACTCTCAAAAAGGCGAAGCTGGGTGTTTCTCACACCTAAAAAAGGCTTAAATATGGTCCCTTCTCAGCCTACAAGAGGTTATATTACGTAATGTTGTCAAGAGCTTTGGTTGCCTAACTCTTACAATGAATTCATTGTTTAAAAACAATCAAATCAGTGGGATGTCAAGTCATTACTGAATCATAAATAAAAGCTTTAAAAACAAAAACAGTTATTATTACTATTATTGTTATATTAATAATATTTATAATCATCATTATTATGAATAGTTATTATTATTAACATTAAACTTGTTGCTGATATAATAATCATTACTGTCATTACTATTATTATTATTATTATTATTATTATTATTATTATTATTATTATCCCTCTCACGGTTCTGTCAGCTTTAGAACTGAATTTAAAACCATTAATAGCTTTTAAGAATCAGTTTTATTTTTACAGCCAAAAATTTACTATTTTCGTGTTTCTTGTTGAAATTAAATAAAGAAAAGTTACCTTTTGTTTCTTTATATATTTCTACATTCTTATTTTTGATTATTTACGTGTCGTAATTAAACGTAATAATATATAAATATATAGGGCAGATGACACCCTTATTATAAACATATTTATACATATTTCTATGTAGGGTAATTAAATAGAAAAAAAAACTATATATTGTTTCATTTTCAAAGTCATCATCAACGGCTCGGGGAGTTAATGATGTAGACAGGATAACCCTAAGGGGCATAGCCGGAAGCCCGTATTGGCTTCAGGGGTAACAGACTCCGACCACGTGGGTTCACACAGGAAGTTGCAGAGGGGGAAATGAAACTATAAGGGGGAGGGGGAGACTCTTGTTAACAAAAGCTAAGGGTTGGGGATATACAGGTAACTTGTATAACAAAATGTGGAAGATAAGTGTTTGTGTGTGATTACCTAATTGTGATTACCTAATTGTGTTTACGGGAAAGAGCCCAAAGCTCGTATCTTCCCGTCTCCTGATCGGTTCCATTTTTAGACTTAGTGATACTTATCATACCTGTCCTTAAAACTATGGATTGAGGTAGCATTAACTACCTCCTCGCTTAGCGAATTCCAATTATCAACTACTCTTACACTGAAAAAGTATTTCCTTACATCCTGCAAACAAGTTTTCTTCCGAAGCTTCAAACTATGACCTCTAGTTCTAGAGCCAGCCATATCGAAATATCGATCCCTATCCACTCTATCATAACCATGAAGGAATTTAAAGACTGTCACCATATCCCCCCTTACTCTTCTAGCTTCGAGTGATGGCAAGTCTAATTCCCTCAGCCTCTCATCATAACCGAGATTGCGTATTTCTGGCACCAGTTTCGTGGCATGTCTTTGAACTTTTTCAAGCTTAGCTATGTGCTTTTTCAAGTGCGGATTCCAAAAGGGGGCTGCATATTCGAGTTTTGGCCTCACATAGGTTACATAAATATTTCTGAACATTTCCTTGTCCATGTGCCTGAAGGCTACCCTTACATTTGATAAGAATGCATATGCTGCCCTTACTACGCCATTTATATGTATTTCTGGAGACAAATCTGCCAATATGTTTACTCCTAGTGTGTGTGTGTGTGTGTGTGTGTGTGTGTGTGTGTGTGTGTGTGTGCGCGTATGTATCACATATATGTCAGGGGGTATGTATCTATTCATAATATATACCAGAGTAAATATATTTTTCTTGTTGAATTAGAACAATCTTGATAGTATGAGAGAGAGAGAGAGAGAGAGAGAGAGAGAGAGGAGAGAGAGAGAGAGAGACGACCACTTCCCAATACGAGTATAGCTGGTCAATCCATTATGGATAAGTTTTAAATAAGTGGTCTGATGCAATTTTCTTGCAATGGGTTCAGGGCACATGACCCTCGAAAGTTGCACAGAAATTACCTTTTTAGTTTTCCCACATGCTTCAGAGATAAATGGTGTAACTTGTGCCGGTATACTAACTAATGCTGGGTAAGTTAAGAGACAAAATGGTTACAGTTCGAGGCCGTGATGTCCCATGAGAAAAATTTAGAAAAAATCCTTCGGTTACAACAGTAGCCATTTCTGTCATCACAAACCCATGTCAATTCATCAGTTTTAATGAGTGTATCTGTAACAATGGGAAAACTTTAGGGTCCAAACGCAAAAATACGGTGAAGCATGTAACTGTCTGTAGCAGTAGTAGTAGTAGTAATAATAATGTTCGTTCTGGTTTTACGTCACGGACTCCCTTTTCTACTAAGGGCTAGGACGGTTGCCTTCTTGCGAAGGACTTGCTTTGGCAGATGTAATCGTTACCCTGAGTGCATGCCCTTGCTAACCTCAGACAGTGACGGGGCGCGAACCCTCGACCTGACGCCTCAAAGTCGCGGACGCTACCGCTTGAGCCACGGTGACTACAGTAGTAGTAGTAGTAGTAGTAGTAATAATAATAATAATAATAATAATAATAATAATAATAATTAAAAATTATAATGTAATCAGTAATATAAATATTTCAAATTGTTTATCTTCTACTATTAACCTCTGAGGCTCAGCACACTATACTGAGGACTCCTGTTCAACCGGTACCTGTTTCGAATCTTGACAGTAGGAGACAATATATTTGGAATTGTAATAATTCCCTAGATAATTTATAATACCTTTTATTCTTCTCCTCCGCTGATCATTTGTTTTATTCATAACTATGTCCTAATTTGCATACAGCCATTGCATTTTCCCTTAATTAGCTCTTACAATAGTGTCATTAAAGACTCCTTATGAAGTTAATTATATGAAAGAAATCATTCTATGCATTATAATGTCACTCTATAAAAAGGTGAAGTGAAGCAGTTTAATACAGTGTTGTACATAACATTATTCAAGGTCAGTTTTGAATTACCATAATATATATATATATATATATATATATATATATATATATATATATATATATATATATATATATGTGTGTGTGTGTGTGTGTGTGTGTGTGTGTGTGTGTGTGTGTGTATGTGTGCGTGTGTGCATATATATATATATATATATATATATATATATATATATATATATATATATATATATATATATATATATATAACCAACTAAGCACATTACATATGTGAAAACATGAATAGTTTTTTACCCCGACCGGGATTCGAACCTAAGACTTATGATTAAAAAAAAAAAAAAAAAAAAAAGATTCATATATAATATATATATATATATATATATATATATATATATATATATATATATATATATATATATATATATATACATACATATATATGTGCGTGTGTGTGCGTGTGTGTGTATATATATATATATATATATATATATATATATATATATATATATATATGTATGTATATATATATATATATATATATATATATATATATATATATATATATATATATATATATATATATATATATATATATATAGCGTAATTCATTCAATTTGTATAAAAGTGAATGAATTACGATTTTATATCTATTTATTCATGAGATGAACAATTTTCAACATGATGACCTTTTTGACGTACAGTGACGAGATTCTAAAGGTCAACAAATATTTTCCCAAACCGATGGACTACTAGAAGGACCCATCTCTCAGTCACCACGTGCACCAGCTTTGGTGCCATTGGATATATTCATCATTTATTTATCAATTTATTTAGCTATTTATTTACTTAGTTACTTCTAGCATGGATAGGTAAAGCCTACACCTTTATATTCAACACAACCCCGTTCTTTGGATAATCTGCAAACTTGGATAAATAACATGACTAAAAAAATCTACTAAAAACGTATTTCTAGACCTCCAGAATCACATCAAGGTTTGTAAAAATGATAACTATAATCATATCGAAACTTTATACGCCCAAGATTAAAATATATGTAAAACTGTAACAAATTCTCACATGACCTTTTTCATACACTGATTTTATTAAACTTTAGAGAATTTTTAAACTGTACAAAAAATTCATAAAGATTCTTGTAAGTATAAGACGGAGTTATGGACTGTTATATTTATTTAATATTGCAATATAATTTTATATCTTATTTATGCGTACCAAGTGTAGTAGTTATATCAATATAAAACTGCGCAGGGGCTGCGTAACTGCCCATATCTGTACCAAGTATAATTCGGAAGTTAATCTAATGCAATATAAAACAGCCCAAGGATTTCAAAGTTACCTTTCTCAGTACCACGTATAGTCACGGAATAACATCAATTAAAAACAATAAAAAAGACGCCATAAGGACTATATATGTATATAAACGTGTGATTACCTAATTGTGTTTACGGGAAAGAGCCCAAAGCTCGTATCTTCCCGTCTCCTGATCGGTTCCATTTTTAGACTTAGTGATACTTATCATACCTGTCCTTAAAACTATGGATTGAGATAGCATTAACTACCTCCTCGCTTAGCGAAACTATATATATATATATATATATATATATATATATATATATATATATATATATATATATATATATATATATATATATATATATTCGATGAGCAAAACAAACTCAATCCAGAATCCTTCCAGAGGTTGAGTCACTTGGTATTCTGAGTATAACAAGACAGCCCTAAACTTATTATACTGAACATCAAAGAAGACATAGCCACATAGTATAGCCATGTGCTTAAATGGCAGATCTAGTATTTCTTAGGCCTAAAAATGGAAGACTTTTGACATCTTAAATCTACCTTAAAAAAATATATAAATGTCGATTTGTTGAAGTAGGAAATAGTTTTTTTTTAATTTTACGATAAACAAAAGTACAAAAATAAATAATGGATGCCGCTTATATATGATAGTATTTATTATAAATATTATTACTATTATTCCCTCTGAGGAGGAGGGCCAGAATACCTCCTCCGTGTTCCCCTGCGTGTCGCAAAGTCGACTAAATGGGGCAAGGCGAGGGGACTGGGAATCACCTTATTAGGATGATTATGGCTCTTGTGTGTATATATTATTATTATCAATATTATTATCATTATCATCATCATTATTATTACTATTGAGGGCTGCGGAAAGGCTACCTAAGACACTGATCTACCATAGATTCCACACAATAACGTATTCTCTGAGCTTGCTGACTAGACAGGGTTATCTAACGAGGGATGCAACTACCCCCTCCTTGTTAATTTCGATTGGTTCTTGCAAAGAGAAGATGTACGCGCCACCTTTATAGAGTCAAACTCGGGACATTCTGGTTGAATGTTAGGTACTATATCCACTAAGCTGCTGAGGTAAATTGGTTGCAAATTCATTTATTCATAGAGAGAGAGAGAGAGAGAGAGAGAGAGGAGAGAGAGAGGAGAGAGAGAGAGAGAGAGAGAGAGAGAGAGAGAGAGAGAGAGAGAGAGAGAGAGAGCATAAAACTTAGATTAATTAGGTCAATGATAAGATAAGGTTATAGTTAGATAATATATACGTCACTTAACATTGAAAGTAACTAACATTCAAGATTGTTTTTCTAAATGAGTCGCAATATAATGGTAAGCTAAGCTGGGTGACCACAAATGTAACAAAAGAAATGGAAAATCCTGCTAAGCTAAGCAGGGTGACTACAATTGTAACAAAAGAAATGAAGCACAAGGGCATCGACACACCTTAGCCAACCTCACCATCTCTTTAAATCAATGTGTTAAGAAAGAATTGATTAAGGAGGGACTGTCCACTTCCAGCTTCAATATCCCTTTTAGTCGGTTACTACGACACACATACAGGGAAAACGTTCATGTTCTGTACAATAATTGGTTAATTTACTGTATAACATACACAATAAAATATACAATAGGCATAAGAAACCTAACCCATCCTAATATTTTACACAATAAGTGGTGGCGTCGAGGTACCACTGTAACCGAGTGGTTAGAATATTTGACTCGGAGGCTGACAGACCCTCGATCAAACCCGCCGTGGAGAGTTAGGAATGACATCCAACCAAAACCAGAAATCAAGGCACTGGGGGGGGGGCAAGCCAACTTAATTCAGTGCCAGTCCAGGGCCACACAAACATTACTAGCTTCAAGAGGCTCCTGAGAAACAGTGACCCCATTTCAACATGAGAAGAGCTGCAGATAATGATGAGAATATTTCAAATTTGAAGTTGCCCTTACCATATTCCCATGAAAGCTGGGTTGGGAAGTCTAATAACGATGAATTTCAGTAACGAAAGGTATTATTTCTGTATTTCACCTGAACATATTTGAATGAAAAAAAAAAAATCCTAAAATTGGGAGCCATAATCAACTTCATTTGGGGACCGAGTTTAGGAACTCCATATGGTCGAGAATAGATTGGAATTTCATTCAAAAATAACCTAATCTGATCAGATATTAATGGAAATATATCAGAGGAAGAAGGCCTTAAATGCTGGTGCCTGAATAAAGCGAAAGGCTGGCACCCTAGTGCCATAACAGTGTCTGAATGACTCTTAGTACGTTCAAGGGCGCTAGAAAAACTAGAAGTTAGTCTACTAGAAAGGAAGCCAAAGTAACAAAAGTATTTTCGGTTAGGATTCACATCTAACGACATATTTGAAGTGATTAAGACACAGTAGTTTTCTACAACCTTGTTGTACGTTCATGTCTCTCTCTCTCTCTCTCTCTCTCTCTCTCTCTCTCTCTCTCTCTCTCTCTCTCTCTCTCTCTCTATTTCATTTATTCTTTACGTATTATTTCTCCTACTTTATCTATTTCTAAATCTAAAATTTTACCAACAAAAGAAGAGACGCATATGATGGCTTTTAATAAGAAAAAGAAAACACTAAAATTTACAACTTCTGCGTAGGAAATATTAATATATATATATATATATATATATATATATATATATATATATATATATATATCTATATATATATATACATATATATATATATATATATATATATATATATATATATATATATATATATATATATATATATATATATAAGTAAGCATGCATGCACGTCATGTATATATCATGAATGTATGTACGTATAAATGCATGCATGCATACACACACGCATATAAAAGAAAAACACGTCAATCTAATAAAAATAAAAAAGGAACACCAAGGAGACCATTAGCGCTTATCAGTACAGGCACGCAGTCAGTTTCAGAGACAACACCTATTTCTGAAGATGAATAGATATATACACTCGTAAGCGCAAAGTTGCTTCGGTATTTCCTACATTGTTATAAAAGCGATAATACTAGTTAATACATTAATACATACCACAAAGAGAAATAACAACAGTGTATACATTTATTGTTATTATCTTCAGGCCATAAACAAGATATTTAGAAGTTGTGCAAGAATAACAAATGTTATGGGTAAGATAACGAAGACGAAAGTAACATATTATCTATACTCAACTGTAACAATAAAAGAAATCTTTTCCCATGTTTTATCCTGGATACTGTTTCTCACTAGCTTCTACAACCTTTAGCAGTGCGTGTGTGTGTGTGTGTGTGTGTGTGTGTGTGTGTGTGTGTGTGTGAGGAGAGAGAGAGAGAGAGAGAGAGAGAGAGAGAGAGAGAGAGAGAGAGGAGGAGAGAGAGAGAGAGAGAGAGAGGTTCATGTCTGTTAGGATTACATCAGTTTAAATGTCGTTATAATCGCAATCGCTCGTCGCTTACTCACGATTACTCATGAGTAGTCATGAAAAATACAGATTATTTAGGATTAACCAAGATTATTTCTACCCTTTAAGTGTCGTTAAGAAGTGATTCAGCCTAAGACACTAGCAGGTGAAAAGTTTGACCTGCGGAAATCATTAAGCTTAGGTTAGTTTTTTTTTTTTTCACACACACACACCAAGACGGGCAAAGAAAATTGCGTTCATCGGGCCTGGTCACGAAGAAACAAAGCAAGAGAAATAGAAATGGGGAGTGTTGTGACTTGTCACATGTGAAGGAATAATAAGAGATATAAAACGACTATGTATGAATATTCTGTGTAGATGTAGGCATAAAAGTGGATCCATAACCGACTTAACATCAAGCTGTTCAGGACAGCCCTATTTAAGTCTAAAATATCTTCAGCTGTCGTATTGCAACGGGTGGTTGATGCCATGCGCCAACCTACTACATATGATATTTGATAACTTCTGAAGAATTTGGTTGCAGTGATTTAGCCAGTTTTCTTGAAATCAAATGGTCCCTTATATTCCCTAATAAGGATTTGTGTCATTTGTGTCCAATAATTTAAGTAGAGTTGCGTTGACATTCAAAGATCTTTGTAGAGACTAGGGCCCGATTTCTTAAACAGTGTAGCCTAAACCTAGGATACCATATTGTTAGTTAGCTTGACACACACAAATAGATTTCATGAACGCATCTGAAATCCATTTGTGTGTCTAGCTAACTAACAATATGGTATCCTAGGTTTAGGCTACACTGTTTAAGAATCGGGCCTAGAAGTACTTGAGTCCAAGGCAATGATCCAGGCGCTTGAAGACTGGAAAAACTTTGTTGCAGCGATCCAGGCGTCTGCAGTATCTCTCTTTGCAAATCCTATGTGGAGCAAGGCCCTCGGCGTCTTCCAGTTCTTCGTCTTCAGGTGTGCTGAAAGTTGGTGTCTCTTGTGATTTTGGCTAGGCTAATTTCACAGCGGTACCCTTCCAATGTAACAGTGGTATCAGCAGCGATCCCGAAGACAAAAACATAAATTAGTACAACGGAAAGTGCAATAAACAAGTCAGCTGTCTTTATCCCGGTCATACCTTTTCATTATCCTGGAATAAAAGCTTTGCTATTTTTTGAATTTGTTTTATTTTCCTCGAAGTGCCTACAAAACAGCTAGTAGTACGCTTTGTTGGTGGTATGTCTCAGTGATATAATGCTGTAATTTTACATGATTATAGTAAACCGAAATAAGCTTTTGGGAATATATAGGATATAGACCAGGGGTGGCCAGACTTTTGGATTCCGAGATCTACTCTAAAGACTGAAACTCTTTTACGATCTACCATACTACATAAACACATTATATTACGTCAACTGGGGAAATAAATTCAAATAGCATAGTACTATAAAACATGGGTGCAAATGTCTTATGACTGATGCGAGGGAAGAGTCAAGAGACAGGAATGTGTCACGTACAACTTGCGCACTGTTGCCAAGCTGAGCAGCTGATGCCAAGTCTTACTGTGGGGGAACGGCGATCGACCAAACAAGTGGCCACGATCGAGCGTTTGGGCAACTCTGATATAGACCAATAGTTTCTCACATTGTCACAATAAGTATTGCAAAGAAAAGGAATGACATGAGGAAGTTTCCTCGAATCATGTAGTCTGTCTTTGGAAATACCGTGACTTAAACAAGGAAATTTCCTGGAATCGGGTAACCTGCCTATTTATTTTTGTTGACAAACTCACAACACTCGCCGTCCGACGTTCGTGAAAAACTAAAAAAAAATATCGGTGGAGACGATATTCAACTCTACGGCACGGAAACGTAACTAACACTGAGAGTCAAAACACGGTACTGCACCAGACAGGTGTGAATGCGTCAGCCGAATTCAAAGTAAAGATTTTTTTTTTTCACTGACACTGACGGACTGAGCGGACGCGGCACTGATATGTGTGAATGAGCCTTTAGCGGAGGCTTTAAAACTTTTACTTTTATTCTTGCCAGTATTTCAGCTTAAAAACATAGTTGCAGATTTAAAGCTTATATCATACTTTGTATAGTTGTGTTATTATTTGGAAGATATTCAGCTTAGAACACTAGGTCGGTAATAAACTTGGCCTGAGAATGTTTAATTCCAGCTTGGTCTTCCTAAGCTTAAAGATTTTCTTCATAAGACTGTAAGAATTCAGCTTCAAACCCAAAAATTTCAGAAGCAAATGATGGGGCAATATATATATATATATATATATATATATATATATATATATATATATATATATATATATATATATATATATATATTTTCCCCCAATAAGTTCAGGTCTTGAATAAGCGGATAAAAAGCTTGATCTGCGGAAGTTTCATTGATTCTGAAATTAAGCTTGTGAGTTATTCAGCTTAAAAAACAAATGTTGCAAATGTATTACATCTTCGTTAGAAGTTCAGCTTCGGACACTGAGTAGGCAAAAGCTTAGCCAGAAATATTCTTAAAAAAGTAGTTTTCATCCATACACCAGTAATACTTCAGCTTAAATAATTGCAAATATAAACCTTTAAGCTGCTAGCGACGTATTTATATTGAATATTCGTTACTCATCTCTTATTACCCCCCTTTACATCTGACAAGTCACAACACTTCCTATCTCCGCTTCGCATTGCATTATGTTTCCTTGATTATAATAAACATCACAGGTAGTTTTCTCTTTCTATATGCGACCCTCTATGATTGCGTAAGGCTTTGGTACAAATTTCCATGGCTGAATACCTTTCCTAATAACAACCTCTTCATTATACAGGTAAAGAAAAAATGAAAAATATCAATTATAATAATAATTATTATTATTACTATCATTATTATTCATTGATGTAAGTGGAAAAAATTTCACCTCCTATTCCTTGTGTTTCGTAAAAGCTTACTAAAAGGGATAGGGATACACAATGCTGGTAATACCTTCCTCTCTTCTCTTCTTCTACAAAACAGCCAATGACAGAGCTGAGCATGAGGAGGGTACGATGAAGCCCTTTGGCTCCCATTCTATGTTATACATAGGCTATATGGCAACTCTCTTGTCTTCAGCGTGATATATATGCAAAGCACATTCCTGCCTTACGACATCGCATAAATGAGGTTAGTTTAAGGCAATGGTTTTCAACCTTTTTCATTCCTTCTCCAGGTCCCTTCGGGAATTTTCAACATGCTCGTGGCCCACAAATAACAACATGACATGAACAGGATTTTGTTTGGCCTATATATGCACTGCATACTTAGCAACTACACGTGTTGATGCAATCTCAGGAAGAGTCCTGGTCCCCTTAAATTCTTTCCATGGCCCCCAAAGGAGTTATGACCCACAGGATAAGAATCACTGGTTCAGGTAACTGTGGTAAAAAGCGCAAGTCGGGAAGTGAAGGGCCTGACACTCTAAAGTGCGATCCCGCTGCGGGATCCAACCTTAATCCCCCCGTTTCAGCCTTCTGCGTGTACCCCCAATTCGAATGGGGACTAATTGGGACATAAAAAAAAAAAAAAAAACTTCCTAAACACAAAGAGTTTAGTGTGTGTGTGTGTGCATTTGATAATACCCAGGAAGGTGTATCCCTGTAAGGAATAATTAAATAACAATTACTTTCATGCTTAAAATGTATATCCGTACCCAAGGCTTTCCGGTGGGTTTAATGCCTTAACCGGCTAAGGAAATACCAAATGATTTAATTTATTATGACCTATCACTGCAGAATATGATATGATATGATATGATATGATATATATATATATATATATATATATATATATATATATATATATATATATATATATATATATATATAGAGAGAGAGAGAGAGAGAGAGAGAGAGAGAGAGAGAACTACCTTTCTAATACCTTGGTTTAAAAATATAAATTCTTGTCTGATATACAAAAGGAAGAGAGTTCGATCCCATGTCCTTATGCCCCGCGTTAGTAATAACTTCATATAGTCATATCCAACGTGGAAGGGATAGTTATGGCGTTTATCGTCTTCCATATCATCAAATCTTTCGGCTTCTCCCGTCAGGAGTCGCCATAGTGGAACAATCGTCTCCCTATCACCCTATCCCCTGCGTCCTCCTCTGTCACACCACACACCCTCATGTCCTCCCTAACAACATCAATATATTTCCTCTTTCCCCTCCTGCCTGAAAGCTCTATCCTCAGTAGCCTTCTCCCAACATACCCCTCATCCCTCCTCAGTACATGCTCAAACCAGCTTCTTCCATATCGGCAATTATACTGAGTACACAAGAGCAAATGGTGGAATCACTTTATATTGAGCTCCTTAATAATAATAATAATAATACTAAAAATAATAAAATAATAATAATAATAATAATAATAATAATAATAATATAAAACAAATAATATATATGCCAGTTTTGCAGTTATAAATACTAATAAGAATGATTAATGTTCTGAATTACGGCAAAACGAATAATACTTTATACAGACGGAAGACGGGGAATTATATCAGTCCTGTAGATTATTTTACACAAGGTAGATTGGAAAACATCTTGAAAAAACAGACGATATACATTTTACATAGCCAGAAGACGGGGAACTACGAACAAGAATCCTCTCGTTATGAAACAAAAAGAGAGAGGCGAGAGTAGTAAAGACCTTTTTCCTACCTGCCATAGGGCGAGGTATATAGAGGTAGGTCTAAACGACAATTAAGAACGGTCCCGACTTACGACTATATTCATGAAAAAACTCAATGGAAATTCTTAAGACATATTTCAAGGTAAATGATGATTGGGGTTGAGTTTTCATATTTATTAGTTAATGTTTGCGTCTTTCAACCTAACCTATCTCAATGTAATAATAAGAACCTATATTTCATTTCCAAAAATGATATAAACTAATAATGTTAATGTAATCTAACCTCCCCTGAACTATATAGAAAATGAATCTCTTGGTATTTCATGAAATGGATATATATATATATATATATATATATATATATATATATATATATATATATATATATATATATATACTGAATAAATATGAACAGTTAATGCCATTGTATCTAATCATATAAAATTTAACCAAATCCAACATGAAAAATAACATGCTTTGCATCTCTTACAGAGGAAAAACTATAAAAATTAAAGAATTAAATGAACAGTCAATACTTCTGTAACATAATGCAACCTAACCATAAGTAGAAAAAAATAATCTTGTATTGAAAGTCGTCTGACGGAATAATAATGTATAACAATTTGAAATACAATCACAAATTTATTTAAATAAACTTTGATGCCTCATGACCTGGAAGCTACAAACTTATAATAAAAATTTCATTTTCGCCATATTATTTACATAAGGATAAAAAAAATTATACATTATTAAATAAAAAAAATTATATACCTAAAAAGTAAACTTTTATGGAGTCAACCCCAGATGAAGCACAACGTATGCGTTCAAAATTTACAGTTTGGTTGGGTTAGGCTAACCATACCTGTCCTACCCTGTATAAAAATTTTAAGGGGGGTTTACACGGTCAAACGGTTCGTCGAACGCGGTTCGACAGACAAGTGTTTGAAGTGATGTTCGAACGTGTGAACGGGGTATTTGGTTGTCGAACACGTTCCGTGTTCGACGACCAAATACCCCGTTCAGACGTTCGAACATCACTTCAAACACTTGGTTTACACGGTCAAACGGTTCGTCGAACACGGTTCGACAGACAAGTGTTTGAAGTGATGTTCGAACGTGTGAACGGGGTATTTGGCTGTCGAACACGGAACGTGTTCGTGAACGGGGTATTTGGTCCGTGTTCGACAACCAAATACCCCGTTCACACGTTCGAACATCACTTCAAACACTTGTCTGTCGAACCGCGTTCGGGGAACCGTTTGACCGTGTAAACCCCCTTTGGGTAATAGGAATTCCTACATTTAACCTCAACCTTAAATTAGACCCCAGACGTTTACCTCATTCTTAGGCTAAGCACCTAAAAGAAAATACATCCGATGCCTATTCTGCGATTGATCCCTTTAAAAATTCTAGTCGTAGGTTAAATCTTTAAGAACGATAGAGAATAGAACCTTAGCCAGGTGCACACACATTCGCCCTCCCCCCTCCCACAAAAACCACAACGTTAACCATAACCCCTCACACGATATCTTACCTGCTCGCTCGCTCTCTCTCTTTCTCCTTTTATTTTGTAATATATGAATCTTACCTCTCTCTCTCTCTCTCTCTCTCTCTCTCTCTCTCTCATTATTTTGTAACAGTTGAGCCTTACCTCTCCCAAATTATTTTTCATTTTGTTACGGTGTTTATTTTACTCTCTCTCTCTCTCTCTCTCTCTCTCTCTCTCTCCCCGTCTCTCTCTCTCTCTCTCTCTCGTACATCGTTTTTATAATAATAGAAATATGGTGGAATGGGGGGGGGGGTTGAAGTTAACACTCCCTTGAAAACTTTCTTCCATTACATTAAAAAGCCCCTGCCATATTTATGAGGCTATTTTGCCTATTTTTGGACTATACATTAATCCTCAAATTATCTATCTTTTTATAACCTCTAATGCAATACTATATAAGAGATTCTGGCGAAGAGAAACATTATGAGTCACAAAACTTCATAAAACACAAACAAATATTATTCACATTTTGTATGTTGTAACCTGAAATATCGTAAATATTTATATAACTAGATAGAGGCGAGGTGATTGGAGAAGTTGAACGAACACAAGGGCATCAAAGCAAACACCCATTAAATATTCATTTATAAGTCGCCTTAGTAACCGTATGCTCTCTCTCACTCTATGTGTGTGTGTGTGTGTGTGTGTGTGTGTGTGCGTGTTTGTGAGTGTGATTGTGAACCAACATCCCTAGCAACAACTTGAAAAAAATCACCGAACCTATACACATCAGTGAAGAGAGTGACCTCAGCATCAAAAACATGCAAATGCAACCCCCCCCCTTTTTTTTTATATCCCTTTCTCACTTCCTTTGGATGTAACTGCAATATCTGACTAAGCAAAACATACCTTGATTTAATTTTTGCAATTCACATAAATTTCATTATTTATTATTATTATTATTATTATTATTATTATTATTTTTTTTTTTTTTTTTTTTTTTTTTTTAACATACATTGTTCAGTGTGATATTCCAGGTGGGATCTTGCAAAGGTGTTATTATTTTTTTTTATTTACCTTGGCTGTCTCCCCCAATTTAATGGCTAGGTATTTCTTCCATCGTGTTGCTGAAGATTTTGGCGTTACTATCAGTTTGCATTCCAAACCCATTCCAGGTTGATTGGAACGGTGTTGGAATGCAATCCATTTTCTCAACGAAGGCAATGAGAGTGCCAAATGGCACAAGGAAAAGAGAGTGCCACTGAGATGTCAAAGGTCCATGATAAGCGCCCTGGGGCAGATAGCCTCTGATGGCGTAGTTGAACAGAACCGATATTATATTAGGGTAAATGTTCTAAAATTATAAAATTGTATCTAATTTACAGAGTTTGTTCCGGTTTTACGTCACGGACTCTCTTTTCAACCAAGGGCTAGGACGGTTGCTTTCTTGGGAAGGACTTGTTTTGGCAGACGTAATCGTTAACCTGAGTGCATGCCCTTGCTAACCTCAGACTGTGATGGGACGCGAACCCTCGACCTGACGCCTCAGAGTCGCGGACGCTACCGTTTGAGCCACGGTGAGTAATTTACAGAGTAACGAACCAAATTTAGTGTCTGTTTAAGGATTAGTTACAAGTAAGGTGATATTCTTCAGAAGATGCTTATACTGATAAACAGTGTAACTATATTATATTATAAATCCCTTGCGATACTACACCTGAAGGCTCTTTTGAACTTTATATACTTTTTCGTGCCCAAGTCGATGATGTCAATTTTTTTTTTTTTTGCCTATCCTGGTGTCACAATGAAAAAAAAAATTAATAATGAATGTTCTCAAGTATCAAAAGACATTGGTCTTGTCATTTCAACTCCAAAAACAAAGCATTTTTCCAATATCTCGCAAGAACCTCACTTTGAATTAAACGGCCAAATGGTTAAAGCGTGCTAAAATCACAATTATTTGGGAATACCAGTTCCTTCTCCCCCTCACACAGAGTATGTCAAAGATTTGCGTTAAAGACTTTAACCTAGGCTCAGACCGCTAAAATGTCTTGTCAATGAGGTATCTGGTGTTGGTATTACCGTAGGCCGAAGTTTCTGTTTTGTTTTTTGTTTTTTTTTGTCTTATTATCCCTTCACATCTGACAAGTCACAACACTCTTCATCTCTCTATCTTTTTACTTCATGTTTTCTTCGTGCACAGGCGCGATGAGGGCAGTTTTATTTTTTGGTCCGTCCTTGTGACACATATATATATATATATATATATATATATATATATATATATATATATATATATATATATATATATATATATAAAAATATGTAAAGTGGCATCATGACTTAAATGATAGCACTCAGCAATGGCTAATAAAAAAAACAGTAAAAAAAACTTTTACTATATGTAAACTAACCTAGACTTATGGCACCTAATAGTCGCTGATGTGAACATGATTTAATTCTACTAAAACTAAACACTACATAGTAGTCGCCGTGGCTCAGTCGGTAGCGTCTCCGACTCTGAGGCGTCAGGTCGAGGTTCGCGCCCCGTCACGGTCTGAGGTTAGCAAAGGCATGCACTCAGCGTAAGGATTACATCTGCCAAAACAAGTCCTTCGCAAGAAGGCAACCGTCCTAGCCCTTGGTTGATAAGGGAGTCCGTGACGTAAAACCGGAACACAAAACTAAACACTACATACTATATTTTATTCTAAATTACTTGAAATTACTTTGAAATAAAAGCGTGTTTTACGTCACGGACTCCCTTTTCTACCGAGGGCTAGGACGGTTGCCTTCTTGAGAAGGATTTGTTTTGGCAGATGTAATCGTTACCCTGAGTGCATGCCCTTGGTAACCTCAGACCGTGACGGGGCGCGAACCCTCGACCTGACGCCTCAAAGTCGCGGACGCTACCGCCTGGGCCATGGTGACTACATTCTAAATTACTTGAAATGATTATGTAATAATGAATTATAATAATTTCCTAAACTTTGATTTACACATGGCCATATATAGACTAATATTAAGCATTACAAATCCATGGGAGTGTCCGTGTACAGTTATTTGATTAATTAAGAAGAAAGGGAAGAAGAAGAAGAAGAAGAAGAAGAAGAAGAAGAAGAAGAAGAAGAAGAAGAAAAAGAAGGAATTACTATTAGCAACATCACCATTATCATTATTATCACTTAAACCACTCCCTCACAATCTTTATGAGAGCGGGGGGGGGGAATTGCTCAAACCACTATATAATGGATACGAAAGCAATACAATTAATAACTTAGTAACTTATCCATTGAGAAAAGATAAAAGTTTCCATATATTTCATGTACCTAAACGTCCTTAGAGCTTGGTAATAATATATCTCATTAGACATTTCTCTCTCTCTCTCTCTCTCTCTCTCTCTCTCTCTCTCTCTCTCTCTCTCTCTCTCTCTCTCTCCCTATCTATTTATCTATCTACGCATCTCCTTTTAAGTATACTAAAACCATATACATATAACTCCACAAAGCCTCACTTCCTTTCTTTGTACGTTTTCCAAAATTATTTTTAAAAAATGACACACAAAACTTACTCTCAAATTTAAACAAAAAAATAATCCCTCCCACAGCAGTTATTCGCCCTATTCTTTCATGCTAGACATCAAAAACCGTCAAAGATCATATAAAACAAACCATGAAAGCCGTTTTAAAGGTTTAACACTCTTATCATCCATTAAAAAAAACACACACACACACACACCGCTTCAGGTCAGGCGACCCTCACAGACGTGACAATAAGAATAAACGGATTTCTTACTTTAGTGGTAGGTTCAGTTGATGGCATCATAAGATTTAATACTGAAAGGTGCCAAGAAAATGAACTACAGCAATACCACCACGCTCAACCTGCATTGCTTTTATCTAATCTAGCGTTGCAAGTATCACGGGGTACTGCCGTTAACAAATATTCAGGGAAACTGTCATCAGCAAACATTCAGGGAAACTGTCATCAGCAAACATTCAGGGAAACTGTCATCAGCAAACATTCAGGGACTCTGTCATCAGCAAATACTCAGGGGAACTGTTCTCAGCAAACACTCAGGGGAACTGTTCTCAGCAAACACTCAGGGGAACTGTCCTCAGCAAACATTAAGGAGAACTGTCATCATTCAGGGAAACTGTCCTCAGCAAACATTCAGGGGAAGAGTCATCAGCAAACATTCAGGGGAAGAGTCATCAGTAAACATTCAATAGGAACTGGCTCAAGCACATTTAGTGGGGACTGGCCCAAGCAAATATTCAGGGGAACTGACCTCAGCAAACATACGATGCGAACTGGCCCAAGCACACATTCAAGGGAACTGTCATCACAAACATTTAATGGGAACTGGCCCAAGCAAACATTCAGGGTAACTCTCTTCAACAAATATTCAGAGGGAACTATCCCAACCACCAGGTAATCCAGTAATCTCATCTCTCTCTCCCTTGGAGCCACTCCCAAAGCACAAGATACATTTTCACCCTTCAAGGTCACAACTGCAAAAGAGCAATGAAAGTCATCAACCCTCGTTCTCTTCCTCTTTCTCTTCTACTCTTTGCTTCTTTTTCTTTTAATTCCTCCTTTCTCTGCTTCTTCTTCTTCTATTCGGTATCTCTTCTACTTTGCGTAATTTCGGAATCCATAAATATTTTTTTCTAATCCTATCTCGCTGTCTTTTCGTGACAATAATATCAGTAAATAAAAAAAATACACCACACACACACACACACACACACACACACACACACACATATATATATATATATATATATATATATATATATATATATATATATATATATATATGTGTGTGTGTGTGTGTGTGTGTGTGTGTGTGTGTGTGTGTGTGTGTGTGTGTGGAGATAGATAAATTTGAATACAGCAACATAGTTTTAAATACATAGATACATAGATCTCACGGTTAATTTCCATAGATAATACCATTATTACCACGTCTTCGCACTATGTAGTTTCAGATGCCATAAAAATATTAATACCATTATCAAAATCCTCTGTCACGCATTCTCGCCTACTTTGTCCTACTGACTGTATCTTACTAGCTGCAATTAAAATCAATTACAAAGAAAAAAAACTTGAATGAAAACATAATAATATCAATCTTTTTAATAACATTTAAAAGGCGATTACTTTGTATAATTTCAGCTTTCGGTTGGCACAAGAATCATTCTCAGAAATGTAGAGTATAGACACCATAAGACTATCCATCCACACTTATGAGACTATTTTTCCTATTGAAAAGGAAACTAAAGCTATTGGGTCAAATCAGAACCAACTTAGGCTAGCCAGAGTAAATAAAATTATTATGATATTAATATTATATTTGAAAGGGCGTAAGAGCTTTCAGTTCACACTAGATTCATTCTCAGAGAGAGCCAGAGTAAACGATATATATATATATATATATATATATAATATATATATATATATATATATATATATATATATATATATATATATATATATATAAGGAACTTAAATACTATATTCTCAGCTGCTATCTATCTATCTACATAAATACATACATAAACTCATATTGAGAACTGTATTAAAGTCATGTATGACAGATAGAGTATGTAGCGTCACTACTCTCATCTACAACTCTACAATATACGTCAGAAGGACTATATTTTCTTATTAAGTCGACAGGATATAAACACATATACAAACATTCACACGCATACTTATAGGAATATACAATGTGAAAGAAACCCCCCCCCTTACTATATATGGCATCATATCCGGTGGGGGTCATGGGTCATTTTGCCAATTCAAGGAAAACACAGGAAGCGAACAGACACCCTGAAGGAGTGCCCATCCACTCCTACGCTTTGTTTGCAAATTTTATTTACTTGTTTTGAGCCAAATTACACACAAACACACAGGAATATATTTATCAACAGCTGTTTCCATGGCCATTTGGAGTTCACAGTTTCTCAAAAGCCTTTGTTTACAAACTTAGACTAAATAAATGTATAAATAAATTATATATATATATATATATATATATATATATATATATATATATATATATATATATATATATATATATATATATATATATGTGTGTGTGTGTGTGTGTGTGTGTGTGTGTGTGTGTGTGTGAAGAAACAGAAAACATATTCATTCTACCAATACATTATTTTGTCATGTCAGATTCTATAGCAGAACCTGAAGGAGTAAAATGAGATGAGTTTTAATTCATACTTTTTTTTTTTATAATTGCGACTTAAAAAAAATTGTCGTGTTTTCTCGGTATAATATTTAAATCAGTCGACTTTTAGGAGAGAGAGAGAGAGAGAGAGAGAGAGAGAGAGAGAGAGAGGAGAGAGAGAGAGAGAGAGAGGAGAGAGAGAGAGAGAGGCATACACAAATTGTCAACCTTAGCAAAGTGAAAATTTTTTGGCATTGTCCCAAAACACACTCGCGCCTGGAAACATGCCTAGGTAACTGTTCTATTGAAGGTTAACATAGACCACAAGAAAAACTCGTCTTTATTTAACACTAAAATCTTGTCAATGTCAACACAAGCATACAATAAAAATGCCCAAAAGCTTCTCATTTAATAGATGAATCATAATACAATGAAAAGTCATTAAATTTAATTATGATATCTAGAAAATGAAATGACGCGTGTGTTTCAAGCTATTTATGTAAAATATAACATAAAATGTACTATCAAAGATATATTTGATACACTGGCAATACATATAATAATTTCATAGTACTTTAATATCACTATTAAATATTATACCTTGAAAATCAATCATTAAAAATTATTTCTCAAATCTTGATATTGAATCTTACGAGAGGTCTCAAGGTTATAGCACGAAAAAATAGCATTAAAAAAAGTATTAGAAATTATTTATATGTTGAAAATTATTTTGCTGATATAATTCAAGGTTATAAATGAAACAGAGCATTAAAAACGTATTGAAAATTAATTCCGATACCTAATAATGAATTTAGTGAATAGAATTAGAAAATATTTAAACGTATATCTGATTTTTTTTTTTTTTAATAAATCTGGTAATATGTTTGTTGTAAGCGGTGTACTCCAGTATCTGTAGCTTACTGAAAATTAACTTAACCAGGTTAGGTTAAGTAAGGTTAGGTTACCTACAGATATTGAGGCAGACCCCATACTACAATAGCACCGATACTACATTAGGATACAGAGTTAAATTACCATCACACCAAATTATTCCACTAATATAAACATTTATATTCCACAAAGGAAGAACAAATTACTAATAGCAAGACCAAAACTGCGTTCAAATCAAATTTAAAATGTTTCACAAAAAATAAAGGAAGTATATTACACTTAAATTATTCCACAGGTGATAAATATCTGACACGGTTAAAATCATGACCACAAATGAAGAGAATATCAGGCAATTATTTACTGATAGCTAAAAGAAATGTAATCCATTAATACAAACATAAGTCAGAAGTAGTTTTAATATTCCATGAATTGTTACAATAATATAGTCAAGTAGGCAATATGGAAAAAAAATCAAACTCGAATATTCCACGAAGTGAAAAATAATTAAAATAAATTCGTAAAATAAAAAAAAACGCGAAAAATCCATTACATACGCTACCCCAATACAAAAGAACAAAAGGTTGTGACAAAGCATTTCCTATGGAATGGACTACCGGCAGGTGGCCTGCCAGGCAGGAAAAATAAGGCTATTTCCAGTTAGCTTGAAGCTATTTAGCTGTTATCATAATAATTTTGCTTTATTTTCCCCAATCCTCTACATACAATATTTCGATGTGATAGCAAATTAGTTACAGAAAATAATGCTATATCCAGTTAGCTTGAAGCTATATAGCTGTTATACTAATAAATTAGTATTACTTTTTCCCAGTGTTTTACATATCTAAATATGATCTCGAATTACCTTTCAAAAATCCCGCTAGGCTATTGCCAGGTAGCTTTAAAATATATACCTGTTAATGATAATTTTGATGTGATTTAGACATAGATAATACATAAAGTATTTTAATTTTAATTTACTGTCTAAGTAATAGCCTCTACACGTTATATCTCAATTTGATCTTAAAATAGCAGAGGAATCGTCGACTAGTCCATAAAGGTGTTTATCAAAATCGCAGGATTAATTTCGCAGAAAAAGTAAAGCTAGGCTATGCTATAAAGACTGATAATAAATTAATCTTTAAATACATATATAATGTTATACAATGATTTTAAATATATATATATATATATATATATATATATATATATATATATATATATATATATATATATATATATATATATATATATATATATATGTGTGTGTGTGTGTGTGTGTGTGTGTGTATCCAAAAAGTAATCCCATATATAGTCAAACTTATGGCAAATAAATATATTGTACCTTTCCCAGACAAATAATGAAACAAGCACAAGTGTAAAAACCAAACAACTATACAAATAATTAACAAAACAGAGTTAATGTTCTATCTCTCAAACAAGGAAATTTAACGTCCAGAATTAAACTGTTATCTTAGGTCTTAATTATGAAACAAAGAGACATCAGAACATGTTTCTCACGTCTAAAAGTCACCTACATTCGCATGCACAACCACACGAAATGGAATTATAAGGCCGCTTTCACATCAAAGTGGCACGTCGCACGTGGCACGTCAGTGGAAAACGAACATCCGGAAATATATGAAAGCTTTCACACAGAAGTGGCGTAACACGTCCCATGTGCCACATGGGACGTGTCACGCCACTTCTGTGTGAAAGGATTCATATATTTCCGGATGTTCGTTTTCAACTAATGTGCCCCGTGCGATGTGTCACTTGGGTGCGGAAGCGGCCTGTGTCATTTACATAGAAACGGGGATTATTTTTGCATTATAATAATAATCATAAAAACTAACATCCTTTCATTTGCCGGATATTCAACACAGGGGCCATTATTCGACCTGCCGGCTGGACGCCTCTAAGCTAAATAATGACTCATCCAAATTAAGGTATTTCCATCCGGAGCTTGATGAATTTGGTACATCCCAGATCAATATTATTATTTTTTTTTAATTTGTGACATCAGGAAAAAAAAATCTGCCCTCATTGGGCCTCGGCACGAAAAAACATAGAGAAACAAAGATGGGAGTGTTGTGACTTCTCAGATGTGAAGGGATAATATGAGATGTGTAACGCATATCTGAGATTATTCGGTGTTGATAATCTATATAAAAATGGGTAACATAATTACGCGTAATATACTGTTATATCGATTAATTATATATTGCATTAAACTGAACTGTTATATAATAAAAGAAATAAAACTACACGAAACATACCAATTATATACTTCAAAGAATTTAAGGAATTGGTTTTAGGCTATGTATGAAACATTCCTATTGCTAAATTGTGGAAAATAATTTAATAAATACTCTACATATGCTAGTATACAATGAGAAATATTTTGTTGGTTTGAGTATGACAAAACTTATAAAAAAATATATATTCGATTCATTATATATATATATATATATATATATATATATATATATATATATATATATATATATATATATATAAACTAAATAAAAATATAATTGAGAAAGGCCGTGTTGTAAGTTTTGATGTAGGCCTAAATTAAACTATATCATCAAGATATATATATATATATATATATATATATATATATATATATATATATATATATATATATATATATATATATATATATATATATATATATATAACGAGGTCCAGTGATAATATAGGATGTATTAAAGATCAAAAGTACAAAGACTTCCCTCTCTATAGTCTACGTGAAGTCTAGAGGAATGTACGGGAAGATTCCTTTGTGTGGGCCATCTCAGAGCAGAAGGGGCAAAGGGCAAGACCACTCGCTTTCTCTCTCTCTCTCTCAATTACCTGACCTTCCATTCCATCCAAGCCCAGCACCAATGAACTCGTCCCTCCATCTTTTTAAGTTCTCTCTTTTCAACAAGTTAGACTAAAAATATAAGTAAAATTCTTCTCATATATTCATAAGGTCAATAATGAAAAAGGAATGTTTATTAAAATCAGATATCAAAGCAATCCAGTGTATCAGAAATATTACATAAAAAAAGGCAAGTAAGCTACTTATAATAAAACAAAAACAGTTTAAAAAAAGGTCTTCATTAAAAAACATAGGATGCAAAAAATCTCAAGCACTGTTCGACATGTTTATTAAATTTTTGTGTGTGACACCGGTACGGATAAAGAAAATTGCTCCCATCGGACCCGGGGACCAAGAAAACAAGAAAAAGCAGTGGCTTAAGGACAAGGTAAAAAAGGAGAATGAAAAATATGAAAAAGACAGGCTACAAGTGTAGTCAAAGTAATTACCTACAAGTATGACAGGATTAGGCCCTAAGATCACGATATATCAGTTTTTCGAAGGAAGAAGGTCATATCACTTAGGGGAGACAGAGGGAGGAAGTGAATTCCAAAGTCTGGAAGTGGAAGGAATGAGGCAGTCACTGCACCGTCCAAGCCGCGAGCTACGCATCTCCATTGGGTTGCTTCATAAATTACACTGAATAACTTCTTAGCCAAAGAGTTGGAATTAAGTCAAGATAATTTTTTTTTCGCGCCATAACTACCTTCAAAACGTCTAGAGTTCTAGACTCTTAGAGTCATGTTTAATTCGGTGAAATTACATGAGCGGTTAGGGGGTGTGCCTGCAAGATAGACAGACAGACAGATAAGCGAGATAAGTTGGTATTTATACCTAGAGAGAGAGAGAGAGAGAGAGAGAGAGAGAGAGAGAGAGAGAGAGAGAGAGAGAGAGCACACACACTATAAAATAATGATCTTTGATGTGTACCCAAGGTATAAGTTTTGTATGCAGAATATATTGATGTTGAAGGGCTGAGTAAACTATTATCTTAGACTGATAGGGTGATGCGGGGGGATGGGAGAGATGTTGCCCCCATTGTGGAGCTGGGGGTTATTGAGTGAGAGAGAATCTATTCATTCCTTGTGCTATTGCAGGTGGATGTACTAAAACATACATAAACACATATTACAATCTTACATATACAAATGTTATCATTTCTCTCTCTCTCTCTCTACTTTAACACTAGTCCTCTACAACATGATATAAAATGCAATGATTGGCAGAAAATTATCTTTCTCCTTTTGCTAATATAGAAATGCATAAATATGTCAAGAGAGACTGACACTCTCTCTCTCTCTCTCTCTCTCTCTCTCTCTCTCTCTCTCTCTCTCCTCTTCTATGGAATCAATGCACGAATTTTTGGATTGGATGGTTGGTCACAGCATACCTGAACAGTAAAAATTTTGAAGTTTCACCCAACTTCAAAATTCCTATTTCTGTCTTAAGAATATGCAGTGAGGGTTCGCGACGTTTGAAATTTCAAAGACGGGTTGAGGAATGATTGCTTAAAATTGCTTAAAGTGAGAAATTGCCTCTATAGCACGAGTTGCCTCAGAGTTAACCCCCCCCCCCAGACCATTTTGTTTACTCTGAGAACGGCTTGATGGTCCAAGGCCGCTTTCACACCAAAGTGGCACGTCGCAAGTGGCATGCCACTTGGCACGCCAATTAAAAACGAACCTCCGTAAATATATGAAACCTTTTACACAGAAGTGGCGTGACACGTCCCATGTGCCACGTGCGACTTGCGATACAAGTCGCACGTGGCACGTGGGACGTGTCACACCACTTCTGTGAGAAAGGTTTCATATATTTACGTAAGTTCGTTTTCAATTGGCGTACCAAGTGGCATGCCACTTGCGACGTGCCACTTTGGTGTGAAAGCAACATAACATTTTTGTAATCTAAAACCTCAGATTAAGCAATTTCAAGCAATACTGAGATTCTTGAAAAACACTTCTAAAATCACACTCATAAATAGATACAGGTAGACTACTGGTATCATCTACGGCTACTTTGAAGTTAATCTGTGGCGACACATCAAATTAATATTACTTTTAATTAATCTTGGAGCATTTTGAGAGCCGAATTAAATAATAAGACTAAGGAAAGGATGGCAATTTCATCCATCTTGAAGTTTTAATTGCAAAACGGCAGTTAATGGAAGAGTTGAGGATGGGACAGGGCTTTAGAACTCAGTTGCCTCCCTTTTTTTTTTGTTCAGTAATGTTCGCGATGTTGGATCCTTAAAGATACTATTATAATTATAGCTATAATAATAATAATAATAATAATAATAATAATAATAATAATTATATATTACTCAAATCATATAAACACAATCCCTCCCTATCATATTCCCTATACAGCAGGCAAATATCAGCTTTTGTCATAATTTGTTTAGTCATTAACCTTACCTATCCTGCCTAGGGAGTCGTTAACTTTACATGATCCTCTTGCTGATCTCACGATTACACTCTTGAAGATATCTCAAGGGGCATGTCTTAAACAACAAAAGAAGAAGAAAAAAAGCTAAGGCATGTATGTTATCCCGGATGTTCGTCAAGTGTGCTTTCAAAATCACGTGATAACTACTTATCTATCCTAATCTCCAAACATGATGAAAGACTCTTTAAACAACAATACAAGACCACTTGAATTATATATATATATATATATATATATATATATATATATTATATATATATATATATATATATATATATATATATATATATATATTACTCATTTCATTATTTGATATGTAATATCTATGTTTTCTTTTACAACAAGGATTTACACTAATACGAACGCCCTCTACATCCAATAATTTATTTTTTCCTTACCACTTAGGCGATTTCTTAAACAGTGTAAACCTAGGATACTATATTGTTAGTTAGCTAGACACACACAAATGGATTTCATAACCGCATCTGACGCGGTTCTGTGTATGGGCTAGGATCCCGTACGGGATCCTAAACTTACATAGAACCGCGTCAGATGCGGTTATGAAATCCATTTGTGTCTAGCTAACTAACAATATGGTATTCTAGGTTTACACTGTTTAAGAAATCGGGGCTTAGGCTACTCCTCGTTTTAGTTTCTCTCTCTCTCTCTCTTAAATAGGGAGGGGAGACGGGAACTGAGAAGCGCCCAACATATTGTTTTCAAGCCATGGAGAATGGAGACTCGAGGCGTACTAAGGGGGTTCTGATAAGAAAGCTCCAACCAAACCCTTGGTAGCTGGGTCTTTGGCTGTGGAGTAGGTGAGAGCAAAATGAAAAAGATGGGTCTGTTAATCATGAGTGATACAAAGTTGAAAGGGAAAGTTCTAATAATGAATGGGTGTGTGCTCTGACTCTGCCACCCCCATTACATCATGGGAATTTGCAGGCTTTGCATATATAGCTAAGTCTATTATTTCACACACACACACACACACACACACACATATATATATATATATATATATATATATATATATATATATATATATATATATATATATATATATATATATATATATATATGTATGTGTGTGTGTGTGTGTGTGTGTGTGTGTGTGTGTGTCTTTTACTCCGGAATATTCATAAAAAGAAAGGCTTATTCAGTGGAAATCCATACCTGAATTATTTATATTCTTTCATTAGGAGTTCAACTTAGTTCAAAAACAATATTGGTACATAGATCACTCCTAAAATACTGTGTGAACTATTGAAATTTAGGCCACATAAAAGCTCAGTGAAAAAAAAATAAATAAAAGATACCTCCAAAACATTCATAAAATAAAAATAAAAAAAACTTGAAGGATTGTGAATTTGAAACAAAATATACAAAAATACGCCAGTTGTGTATTTCTATTTTTTTTAGTACAATGGATACACACACATAACAATAATTCGTTCCGGTTTTACGTCACAGACTCCCTTTTCTACCAAGGGCTAGGACGGTTGCTTTCTTGCGAAGGACTTGTTTTGGCAGATGTCATCGTTACCCTGAGTGCATGCCCTTGCAAACCTCAGACCGTGACGGGGAGCGAACTCTCGACCTGACGCCTCAAAGTCGCGGACGCTACCGCTTGAGCCACGGCGACTACACACACATATAATAATAATAATAATAATAATAATAATAATAATAATAATAAGAAGAAGAAGAAGAAGAAGAAGAAGAAGAAGAAGAAGAAGCAGAAGAAGAAGAAGAGGAAGAAGAAGAAGAAGAAGAAGAAGAAGAAGAAGAAGAAGAAGAAGAAGAAGAAGAAGAAACAACAGAAGATGACTAACAACTTCGAAGGTTAGCTAAGAAAATAGGAAAACACTTGCAATGAACTGACAAGTTGTGTAACTTTCGTAATATTATTACAAAATAGCTTCATACCACCGAGGATATTACTGTTAGTGGTAATCTCTATTTATCGAAAGCTAGAGATAACTTTTATCAGTTTATCAGCAGTCGCTTCAAAATGGTTAATTTGAGACCCTATTTGTATTTCTTGTTGGTAGCTATTGCCATGCCACATGGGGTCACTGATTCTCACCAGTTTCTAAGAGGCTGGTAAGGGTTCTCTTTAATTGAGATCTCAATGGCCAGTTGTTTTTTTCCTGACACAAAATCTTGCCATCTATTATTATTATTATTATTATTATTGTTATTACAGATATCAAAGCGATTATAAAGATATCTATGAATATAATAACACTGCTACTACTATTACTAATACTCCGACTTATAACACTACATTAAATAATAATAATAATAATAATAATAATAATAATAATAATAATAATGAAATTAGACTAATAGGTAGTCTACATTATCTTAAGATACAAAAAGCATAAAAAAGCAAGAACACTTGCAACACACACAGACACACACACACACACACATATATATATATATATATATATATATATATATATATATATATATATATATATATATATATATATATATATATAATGTATATATGTGTTGCACAGTCCGGGAAAACTTGATTTACATTAAGGATAAAAAAATAAACACGAACGAATATATTAAACAATATAAACATATAAATAAATAAATGAAAGAATAAACAACCTTGAAAATGAACATCCGTTCCAAACTCACCTCAAACCTCTGACAAGATGACGGAGCTTGGGATCGCCATCATAGAAGTGAGGAAAAGAGAACGCAACAGACGCCCCAAAGTAACAGGGCTTCATGTCTACCAAGCCCCTAGCAGGACATCCTTCAGTCCCACAGTAACACTGATTGTCTGGGTAGTCGGGACCATAGGTAAAGATGTCAGATGGGGGTACAAATTTATAAGACTCGAGCCCTTGGCGCGTAACGGTGCTGTTATAAACGAGCGGCAGAGATCGGCAGAGCTGTCCGTTGAAAATGAAGAGCTTATCCTCTTTAGACAATCCAGGGGCGAAGCCGTTGCCATCCGTCCCTCTGATAACGTTGCATTCGGTGCCAGACCAGAATTCCAAAAGCTGCCGTTTGTTCCAAGCAACAATCTGATTCATTCTAGAGACGTCATTAAGACCCGTGTGGATAACATAGGGTGGTTGCAAGGTATCATTCAACCCCATTAACAAGCCAAAGAGCTGGTGAGGGTAAGGTACATCTTGGAGGGTCCTGGCCCAGTCTAAAACTCGTGACCTGTGACCCCAAAGCAATTCCCCAACAGTTAAGGATCTGACGGTATCAAAACTGTGTACCTTCTTCATGACCTTCATCACAGTTTTAACGACCTCTTCGTTCTTGACCATTTCGGCAGCATTAACGAAAGGTATATTAACGGTGGTCACCACATCTTCTTCTCTGCCTGGCGACAGGTGAGGCTGAAATTGATAGATAGGTTTACCTTGATACAGAACAGTCCCGTCAATATTGTATCTAACATTGTGTTTGGTCTCCCGGTATTTATAAACGTAAGGTCCCAACTCATATACCCGAGGTCTATCCCCAGCCATAAATTCTTGCGGATTAGTCAAGTTGAAGACCCAGACTTTGTAGAATGCGTCAATGCTTGACGATCTCCACATGTGATCCTTCGGAGATCCCTCTTTCATGACTACAGATTTGAGGAGGGCTCCGTGTAGGGTACTGTCCCACCACGCCAAAACTGCCATCAGGGCGAAGGCACTGATCAGAAACATCGTCAGGAGGCACTGCCATCGACAACAGCAACATTGAGACTTTCTTCGCATAATTCGCTTGTTTTTTTTCTGCCCCACCAACATGTGCTTTTCATCGCCTCTCGTGTCAGCTCCATCACTGTCTTCGTTTGAGCACAAGCAACATTTCACTGTCTTCGTCTTGACGTAGGCCTCTAATTCTTCTTCCGTCATGGGTGTTTCCTCTTCCAATGTCTCGTGTTCTTCGTCGTCGCCATCATAATCATCATCACGACGTTTATGATATTTCGGAAATTCTGACGGCGAATACTTGTACTCCATGTTCAAGTCTGGCGACCTGTCTGTCGACCCAACCAAGCGCCCGGGCGCTATGTGATTGACAACAGGTATATTATCCACAACACCAAGATGCATAAAATAACACACTCTCTTAATTAAATAATAAATCTTCAGTTAATCCCATGATTTTAAAATATAAATTACGTAGAGCAACTTAGAATTTAACTCATGTATAAGTAGTTATAGTGAAGTCTTCAACTTGTCAACCGATATTTTGAGCTCAACAATTAAAATATTCGAAACGGAACAACTCTTTCCTCTACAACATCTGATAGACTACTGGGGCTTTTCATTATGCCATGTCCTTCCTTATCGCTTAACAGTGCTGATAAATGAGATACGCAGCAAAAATGCCCCCCTGACTATGCTTAGTAAACAACCTCCCACCCATCTAACAAACACACACACACACACAGTCAAAGCGGAAAAAGGGAAAACAATACAACTACATAATTTTTTTCCTATGAATATATAGAGCAGACACCCGTCCACTCATCGGCACATCCTGTGCAAAAGAGGAACTCCAATAACGATATTTATATTGTAACAAATCTATTATATGTATGATGAGCCTTCTATGTGAATAGAATGCTAATATCAAAACTTCCTTTATCGCTGATACAGAGATACACATTAACTCCCAAAGCACAAAGAGGTTGCGAGAGAAAATATTAAATACATTTCAAAGCAATCCGATTCCAGTCAAATATTCCTAATCGATGCGATATTTTAAAATAACATCCATCTATATAAACACACACACACACACACACACACACACACACACACACACATATATATATATATATATATATATATATATATATATATATATATATATATATATATATATATATATATATATAACCAAGCAAGCACATTACATATGTGAAAACATGAATCATTTTTTACCCCAACCGGGACTCGAACCTAGGACTTATGATTACTAAGTCAAGGCGCTACCACTACACCACAGAAGGTTAAAAGGAATCCAACCTTATAGCTTATATCTGCCATACTTAGGAATGAACGCATTCTATCTGAATGCCACTATGTTCATATTACAGATTCCCCAACCTCACTCGTGGCTTCATTTTAGCATTTAATTCAATTCCCAATCTCATTCGGGTCTTCCAATAACCAAGCAAGCACATTACATATGTGAAAACATGAATCATTTTTTACCCCAACCGGGACTCGAACCTAGGACTTATGATTACTAAGTCAAGGCGCTACCACTACACCACAGAAGGTTAAAAGGAATCCAACCTTATAGCTTATATCTGCCATACTTAGGAATGAACGCATTCTATCTGAATGCCACTATGTTCATATTACAGATTCCCCAACCTCACTCGTGGCTTCATTTTAGCATTTAATTCAATTCCCAATCTCATTCGGGTCTTCCAATAACCAAGCAAGCACATTACATATGTGAAAACATGAATCATTTTTTACCCCAACCGGGACTCGAACCTAGGACTTATGATTACTAAGTCAAGGCGCTACCACTACACCACAGAAGGTTAAAAGGAATCCAACCTTATAGCTTATATCTGCCATACTTAGGAATGAATGCATTCTATCTGAATGCCACTATGTTCATATTACAGATTCCCCAACCTCACTCGTGGCTTCATTTTAGCATTTAATTCAATTCCCAATCTCATTCGGGTCTTCCAATAACCAAGCAAGCACATTACATATGTGAAAACATGAATCATTTTTTACCCCAACCGGGACTCGAACCTAGGACTTATGATTACTAAGTCAAGGCGCTACCACTACACCACAGAAGGTTAAAAGGAATCCAACCTTATAGCTTATATCTGCCATACTTAGGAATGAACGCATTCTATCTGAATGCCACTATGTTCATATTACAGATTCCCCAACCTCACTCGTGGCTTCATTTTAGCATTTAATTCAATTCCCAATCTCATTCGGGTCTTCCAATAACCAAGCAAGCACATTACATATGTGAAAACATGAATCATTTTTTACCCCAACCGGGACTCGAACCTTGACTTAGTAATCATAAGTCCTAGGTTCGAGTCCCGGTTGGGGTAAAAAATGATTCATGTTTTCACATATGTAATGTGCTTGCTTGGTTATTGGAAGACCCGAATGAGATTGGGAATTGAATTAAATGCTAAAATGAAGCCACGAGTGAGGTTGGGGAATCTGTAATATGAACATAGTGGCATTCAGATAGAATGCGTTCATTCCTAAGTATGGCAGATATAAGCTATAAGGTTGGATTCCTTTTAACCTTCTGTGGTGTAGTGGTAGCGCCTTGACTTAGTAATCATAAGTCCTAGGTTCGAGTCCCGGTTGGGGTAAAAAATGATTCATATATATATATATATATATATATATATATATATATATATATATATATATATATAGTAAGGAAGCCCTTTAGTGAAACAAAATTTATAAAACAATGCTATATTTCGGATCCTAACTGGATCCCTTCTCAAGCACCTTGAGAAGGGATCCAGTTAGGATCCAAAATATAGCTTTTTTTTATAAGTTTTGTTTCACTGATGGGCTTCCTTACTATTTAGTGCTGTATGCTAACAGTTTGTACTTTATATATATATATATATATATATATATATATATATATATATATATATATATATATATATATATATATATATATATATATATATATATATATATATATATTTTTTTTTTTTTTTTTTTTTTTCTTTCTTTCTTTTCTTACGTAGGAACTACGATTATTGTTTCCTTAATCTCCCTGACGCTTATTCAATACGTTCTAGCTATTTGCGGCAATGTATAGTTTGTAACAGTAGTGAAAGTTTATTAGCAAGTTAAGTTTTACTTGTGCACTCAGAATGGAGGGGGAAGAGGCTTGGAAATATATCTCCTTATCCATATATGACCTTATGAACAAACAATATTCTGCGAATATACGAAACGCAAAAGAGAGAGAGAGAGAGAGAGAGAGAGAGAGAGAGAGAGAGAGAGAGAGAGAGAGAGAGAGAGAGAGAGAGAGAGAGAGAGAGAGAGAGAGAGAGAGAGTTCTGTATACACTGACTGCAATACCGTTTTGGGACAGAGGGCCATCTAGTATTTCCTAATTCGTGTTACTTAGGCAACGTTTATATATTAACAAATCAATCATTTATAACCCTCATAATGCCCTTGCTTTCACCGTCCTAGACCTTAGTTGAAAAGGGAGTTCGTGACGTAAAACCGAAACCAACCAACCAATCATTTATAACCCTCATAATGGCCTTGCTTATCGAAGGAGACTGCAAGGGATAACAGGAAAGGAGAGACTAGCAATCCCGATCTCCCTTCATTAAATCATTTGCCTTCCACCCTAAAAAAAAAAAAAAAAAAAAAAACACACACAAACACATACACACACACTACGAAAAGCCAAAACGACCGATTACTGCAGCAACTATTACTGAAATTCAGAGAACATGATGAGGGGGATGTAGCAACTGACGCCAATCATACACCCCCCCAAAAAAAATAAAAAATACCCAAGCCATATTAGGCTCACATGTTTTCTGAACTTATTGAAAAATTAACCCAGAAAATACTAGAATGCCCAGGGAGATATCCCTGGGCCGTTAAAGGTATAAGTCTACAAGTCACTAGGAAAAAATAAATAAAAAAAAAAGAGGTAGAGTTACAAGTCTCAAAAATGTGACGGTCGTGTTTTTGTATACCCGTATTTAAAACACGTAAAATACCCGTATATGTTTAGGAGCTCGTTTCGTTTGAGGCAAAAGTACATAATGTATTCTACTTCTTGAATAAAAAAAATACATTCATTAGCTAAAATATATCAAAGGATATATGTATTATGAGTATGCATTATATATATATATATATATATATATATATATATATATATATATATATATATATATATATATATATATATATATATATATATATATATATATATATATATATACATATTTATCCCCCGGAGGAGGAGGGGCAAGATTAAATCCTCTGTGTTCCCCAGAGTGTCGTAAAGGTCAACTAAATAGGGTGGAGCTAGGGAACTGGAAATCCCTTTCTTTGGATTTTCCTCCCATATAAAGTCACGTCTACTGCTTTGACTCAGCCACTCCCCATATACTTAAGGCTTTTGTATATAGAGATGTGTTTATATAACACATCTTAAGGCTGATTAACACATCAATATATAGTAGTCTAAGTGGCAAAATGGTAGCGTCCGCGACTCTGAGGCGGCAGGTCGAGGGTCTGCGCCCCGTCACGGACTGAGGTTAGCAAGGGCATACACTCAAGGTAACGAATATATCTGCCAAAACAAGTCCTTCGCAAGAAGGCAACCGTCCTAGCCCTTAGTAGAAAAGGGAGTTCGTGACGTAAAACCGAAAGCAAACACATCAATATATAGTCCCTAACTTTATTCCAAGTCCATTCGCCGTCAGTCATCTCTGTCACACAGAACTGTTGAATTTTTTTTTTTATCTTTATCGACCATGGCTGTTTAAGATTTCCAAAAATCTTCACTCCAAAAACTTCGCCGAAATACACCATATTCTACCAGAGACAAAGCTGTTTGAGAACTATAATGGACGCGTAACTGGGTTCTGTGTGCGAGTCAGTTTACAACCCGCTGTCACTGCGAGAGATCCTTTATCCTACACAAAGGGTGTCAAAATACTCGTAAATTCAGACATAGATATCCATACCCAGCATGTATGAAGACACGTTGTACTAGCCTCACATGGTAAATACGTTTCAGGACTGGAATGCCGCAAATAATGAGGATGTAATATTTTGGTGGCACAAGCATCGTAATTTATATATTTTTTTTTTTCTTAATATGAAATGACCTGACCAGGAAGGTTTTAAGGAACTGGTTCCAGAAGGTCAACTGCGCGCGCGTGGATTTCATGGGGTTCCTAATTTGGCTGTTTTCAGAGGTGCCCATAGGAGTAGTCTCCGTGGCAAAATGGTAGCGTCTGCGACTCTGAGGCGGCTTTTCGAGGGTTCGCGCCCCGTCACGGACTGAGGTTAGTAAGGGCATACACTCAGGGTAACGATTACATCTGCCAAAACAAGTCCTACGTAAGAAGGCAACCGTCCTAGCCCTTAGTAGAAAAGGGAGTTC
Organism: Halocaridina rubra; assembly: GCA_037179515.1. NCBI lineage: Eukaryota > Metazoa > Arthropoda > Malacostraca > Decapoda > Atyidae > Halocaridina > Halocaridina rubra. Next base: position 20,646 of record JAXCGZ010017260.1, on the reverse strand, counting down.
GAGACGTAAAGCCGAATCCAATCAATCAGAGGTACCCATAGGCTCCTAATATATGTTTTCCTGTGGTGTTTATTTTTTTCTAAATATGATCCTTGTGAGTACAGTTGTATGTATGTGAGGGTAATTGTACCTTAAATATCTTACCAGTAGTAGGTTGGCCCATGGCACCAGCCGCCCGTTGCGATACTACAGCTGAAGGAATTTTAAACTTGAATAGGACTGTCCAGGACAGTTTGATGTTAAGTCTTCCTTCAGTTACGGTTATTTGTTATGCCTACATCAACACTGAATATTCTTGGATATTCATTACACACCTCTTATTATCCCTTCACATCTGACAAGTCATTACACTCTCCATCTCTGTTACTTTTTACTTAATGTATTCTTCGTACCCAGGCTCGGTGGGGGCTGTTTTATTTTATTTTATTTTTTGGCCCGTCCTGGTGTCACAATCATAAAAAAAACTAATAATAATAATAATAATCATCATCATCATACTCTATCTATATACAGAAGCCATAATCTCCCTTATAAGGGGAGTGGCTGAGTCAAAGTAAAATACCTTGACTCATTGCGGGAAGAAAATACAGAGGAAGGGATTCCCCGTCCCCTCGCTTCGCAGCATATAGTCGACTTTAAGACATGCAGGGGAACACGGAGGAAGTATTCTTACCACCTCCCTCAGGGAGAATAATAATAATAATAATAATAATAATAATAATAATAATAATAATAATAATAATAATAAACATCAATTCTCTCTACATGCAATTACCGCTTTTTTTTCCTTGATGTTCTCCCTTGAGGGTGAGCGGACCTTCCCTTGTGGCCCGTAGGTGGGGTAAGATTTTGTTGATTGGAGGTGGTGTTCGCTCTTGAGGGCGAATGGGCTTTCCTATTTTGGCGCGGAGGTGGGATGATGCAATTCCCACTGAAGCATGCAGTGAGGTCATATCAAAACTTTGAAGATTGCGTCAAGGGATACAACAAAACCTAGGCATACTCGACCCCTTTATCACATTATTTGACAAAGTTAAAAAGATAAAAATAAAAAATCAAGGAGGGATGGATTGCTATCTCTTCGCTTTTACGACACCCACTTGAGATAATAATAATAATAATAATCCACAGAACAGGACAGTGAATCGCAAACCAATTCTAATGCATATTTAAAAATACAACCCGTTCCGTAGCCTAGCGAACCTCTGACATTAAAAGTAACAATAGTAATATCAACTGTTCCAACCTAACATTAATAGAACTCGTCCACATCGTACATTTGCGGAGATTACACTTACTTATGTCGAAGATGTGGAAGGGACAATAGAGGCGTCTGTCGTGACCACATGCCTTACCAACATTGGCAGGCGTCATGAGTACACGTTAATATGGCGTGTCATATGAGGAAGCAAATACTCTATAACTCTCCTCATGTTTTGTAATGAATTACAAAACACCAATATCCATTACTTCTCTCTCTCTCTCTCTCTTGCTTTTCGTGAAAATTATCGTTATACATTACATTCAATTCGGTTATTTCGTTCATATACCGCGAACGAGTGTACCTAGCAGATGGGAATGAAGTCACCCTTATTCTGTGGCCAGTTAAAAGGAAGTTGTCTGCAGGTGTTCCCGACACCACCTGCCTGCACTAACCGCGCCTCGCTTTGAGAGGAAGTCAAGGGTTGGAGCTCTTTCGGAGGTTGTTAAATACTAATGGTATAAAATTTTGAAATATCAAAAGCCAAAGGGACGAATACGAATGTTTGATCCACAAGTGCTTAATAAAATAAAAACAAACCTAAATCTAATACTGTCTCAAAGTTTGGGGATGTACAAATAAGACTCAATTACAAAGAATACAAAAGTTACAAAACTTTGCAGCACGAGTGGCTGTTGGCAATGTAAGAAAATACGAGCAAATCTCTCCTGTTTTAAAAGATCTAGAATGGATAAAGATTAGAGATAAATATGTTTTTGATATATGTACCTTTGTTTTTAATATACTAAGAAACAATATTCCTGATTGCTTGTATAATTTTTCTACAGTAAGCTCAGTTACCGGGTTAACTACCCGTCAAGGGGAAGATTTATTAGTACGAAGGTCTAAAACTGATATTGGCTCAAGAGATATAAACATTCGTGGACCTTATTTATATAATCAGCTTCCCAGAGAACTAAAAAATGCTGGTTCAGTGTATACTTTTAAATATAATCTTAAGAAGTTACTCTTAAAGGAAGATTTTACTTGTAAATTTTAATAGTACACCCATATTTGAATACCCAATGTATGTTGGAAATAAAGTCTTATTATATTATTATTATTATTATTATATAATATTGGAAGTACCCAGTGGTGGCGGGCACAACATCAAAGAATAGCCTCAACGTACTCCCTGCGTGTCGTAAGAGGCGACTAAAAGTGGAAGGGGCGAGGGGACTGGGAATCCCCCCCTTGTATTAACCTCCTGCGAGACGTCAAAGAAGAAGGTTTTTTTTTTTTTTATGTCGGCTACCCCCCAATTAAAGGGGGAAACAGCCAAGGTAGATAGAACATCAGCAAATGAGTTTGTAATATGACTGTGTATGTGTGTGGATGTATGTATATGCGATACAAAATCTGTAGTGAATAAGAACAAAAACATCGCAAGCATTCAATTACTTATATTCTGACGAGCTGTGTAATGCGTCACGACTGTACTTGTATATTATTACCGTCATTATACAAACAAAATTAGTAATTAAAAAAAAAAGATACTTACTTAAGGCCTCGCACAATGTGCAAAAGCTTGGGGTCTCCCTTGTAGAAATGTGGAAACGAGAATCCGACAGAAGCCCCCCAATAACAGGGCTTCATATCCAACACGCCCGAAGGAGGGCATCCCCCGCCACTACAAAAACATGAGTTTTGAGGGTGGTCTCTCCCATAGGCGAAGATGTCATCGGGGGGTACAAATCGGAAGGCTGAAATACCCGACTGGGTCACCGTCTCATTGTACACCAGGGGGAGGGCACGGCACAGCTGACCATTGAAAATGTATAAGGTATCTTCCTTTGTGACCCCAGGGGCAAAACCATTGGCATCAGTGCCGCGGATTTCGTTGCAATAATCACCACTCCAAAAATTCAGCCTCTGATGACCGTTCCAGGCCACTATTTGATTCATCTTAGCCGCGTCGCCTCTCCCCGTATGCATAGTATAAGGTTCTTGAACTGTATCGTTAAAGCCAACGAGAAGACCAAAAAGCTGGTGAGGGTAAGGCAGTTCCTGTAGTGTCCTGGCCCATGCCATGAATCTCGATTTGTGCCCCCAAAGTAACTCCTCCACCGTTAACTTCTGAATGGTCTCGAAACCGTGCATCTTCTTCGCGTATTGAATTATAGTCCTAAGAAATCCGGCTTCTTTAACGGCATCGGCGGCATTCACAAAAGGAATGTTAACCGTGATGATTGGGTCTTCTTGCGCTCCGCCAGAGAGAGAAGGCTGGAAGTGATACAATGGCTTAGTCCGATATGAAACTGAGCCGTTGGAAAAAAACCTTATCTGTTCTTTACTTTCTTTCATCAAATAAACGTAAGGTCCAGTTTCTTGCATTCGAGGCCTATCACCTGCCATAAACTGGTCAGGATTCGTTAGATTAAATACAAACACTCGATAATAGACAGGTACTGGAGTATCTTTCCACGCCTCGTATTTCTGACTTCCTTGTCTTAACACCATCTGATCGACAGCCACTGTCTGTACAACTTTGTCATATCCCGCCAGCATGAAAATGACCGTGGCGGCACACCAAAAGGCCAACATCCACAGACAACACCGACATCGGGCACTCTTATTCACACGATCAACGACAGTTTTCATCCGTCTGCTGCCGACAGTGTCGTAGCTTTCGTTATCTGGAATTGTGCCCATGGCTCTTATTCCAACGTGAAATTTAAGAATAAAAAAAAATACAGCCTCGTCATTCACTAGTATATTTCAGTGCTCTGAAGCCATTTTTTCCCGTGCTAAAAGCCAAAATTTTTCTTGATCCGAAACCTCACTTCACTAATGACAACGGTGAAATTTTAGGTTTTACAATTTTCTTGTACGTCACTGAGACATATCATATTCGAAAACATGATTCAAAATAAGTTTTAATTTATTCTTACATTAATTTTCTTTTTCCATAAAATACTCACAATAGGTGAACAATATTTATTCTAACGTTTTAAACATTTTACGGATTTTTGAAAAAAAAAAAAAACTTGGTGTGTGGGAGAGTTAAAAAGAGGTTAACTAACTTCGATACAAAGGACTCGTGGGATTTGGCCGTTTTATCTATTTATCAAATCTCATTTCACATAGAAATAGATATCCATGACAGAACTTCCACTTGAAATCGCGCATTATATTATAATCAGAAAGTAACTTCATTAATTAATCCGAATGAAATTGACAAGATCAAGTCATAAAGTGTGCCTGATACAAGGACATAGCCCCTCCCTCTAAACATTTTCCCGCAAACTATCAGTAAACATCCCAAATTCCCTGGATCCTAAATGATGCCGAATGCAAAGGGAAAACTTATCGTACTCAAGTAGTAACACATTTGTTTTTAGATTTTACCATTAACACTAACACATAAATTTTATAAATTTATTTAATCTTTAGTATTTTAAACATCCTTACATGATGATGGATTAATATGGTGGTTTAGATAGACATTGCTCGTACGTCTGTAAAGATTTATGGTCGTGAGGCATTTTCTTTTGTATGGCAGAATGTCTGGAAGAAATTTTGAAATGAATACCTTACAAATTTCAAATATCGCGTGAATATTATATTTAAGGAGTAACGTGCTGGAATGTTATGAAATTCCCACAAAAAACTTTTGATCTGTAAAAAAATTATTTGATATTCTAACAAAGTTTATATTTATTTTTTAGTAATTAACTCCTCTCAGCATGTCTTAAGCCAATAAATTGCACATGGCTGATTTAAAATGATATTGATAAAAGATGATTAGCTATATTCAACTTTCTTTGTACATATGGTAATGTTGATATAATAGCGTAATACCGTGCTTTATATTAGGACAAAAGTTTCTGGAGGAAATTCAAAAGGGTCACACATGCAAATAAGATTACTTTCTCTGCAAAATTTCCACTCTTCGTCTGAAACGACAATTAATTTTCCAATTGGTATATATATAATATTATTAGATTTTCGCTTAAAAAAAATTGTTCATGCCCAACTTGAACCATTTCTTATTAGTTTCTACAAGACTACCAATTTTACTTGGTGTTTATATATATATATATATATATATATATATATATATATATATATATATATATATATATATATATATATATATATATATATATATATATATATATATATATATATATATATATATATATATATATATATATATATATATATACTTGACTTAGTAACCATAAGTCCTAGGTTCGAGTCCCGGTCGGGGTAAAAAATGATTCATATATATATATATATATATATATATATATATATATATATATATATATATATATATATATATATATATATATATATATATAAAAGTTTGCTTGCTTGTTCATTTTTACGTCACGGACTCCCTATTCAATCAAGGGCTAGGACGGTTGCCTTCTTGCGAAGGACTTGTTTTGGCAGATGTAATCGTTACCCTGAGTGCATGCCCTTGCTAACCTCAGACAGTGACGGGGCGTGAACCCTCGACCTGACACCTTACAGTCGCGACCGCTACCGCTTGAGCCACGGTGACTACTCTAACTTGTCTTAGAGGTGTCACATAATCCAAATTTTTACATCTGCTTTAAAAAAAAAATGGGAATTCTGCTTCGTTTTCGTCATTAACGTTCCTCTTTCCAGTTACTTAACATCTTCATAGGTATCTGAAGATGAATAGTAGATAAATACACTCAAAAGTACTAAGGATACCTAAAATCCTTTCAATTTCCTTATATATATATATATATATATATATATATATATATATATATATATATATATATATATATATATATATATATATATATATATATATATATATATACATACATATATATATATATATATATATATATATATATATATATATATATATATATATAATTTTTTTTATGATTGTGATACCAGGATGGGCAAAAAAAAAAATATACCCTAATCAAGCCTAGGCACGAAGAAAACAAAAAGAGAAACAGAGATGGGGAGTGTTGTAACTTGTCAGATGTGAAGCGATAATATGACATGTGTAATGAATATCCAAGATATTCGGTGTTGATGTAGGCATAGAAAGAGAACCGTAACTGGAGGAAGACTTAACATCGAACTGTCCAGGACAGTCTTATTTTAGTCCACAAGACCCTTCAGCTGTAGTACTGCAACGGGCGGTTGGTGCCATGGGCCAACCTAATATATATATATATATATATATATATATATATATATATATATATATATATATATATATATATATATATATATATAAGTGAAACCTTCCTTATGTAATTTTTTTCTCCAACTGTCATTTAGACGAAAAAAAAAATGGTGGTTCCATGAGCTCTACAAATGCAATCAACTCTTCATCATGTTTCTTTTAGCTTTAAGTTTCATTTTAGTTATTAGTTGTTCAAACCACTGTTTTATTAGCAAAATATCACTAATTTGTTTTCGTTGTTGATATTCCCGAGTTCCAACCTGTCTCAATCCACCCCATTCCAATGAGAGTTAATAATGATACATTAACCAGCAAATAACAGAAAAACCTCATATTTTAATGGTCATATTTATACTGTTTACAGAGAGGCCCTAGGATGCATTCACTTATTGCTTCAGAATTGTCACATGCCTTATATATTTTTACTTTATATCGTTAGTTTATCATTTCCTTGCTTACAGTATTCATAGCTAACTGAAAAGCACATTATATTATCATTTCTTAATTATGACAAACAAGGAATCACAGACTTAAATAGGTAGGTTTTGCATTAAGAAGGTTCCAAAAGAAAAAAAAAATACGGGTCCACCATGACCCGTTCCACCGCTAGGTGGCATATCCAAATCACCACCACCTAGAAGGTTCTGATTACTGTGCTCAACGTCTCAGGCAGACACCTAGCGGGGTTCTCGTTTCAATTTTACTCCCGTTTTCTGCTACCCATGAGTCTGTTATCGGACTATGATCTTACAAAACCATATTATTCTTTAATCACTTTACTAAATGTCGGATTTACTATGAGCTTAGGTAGGATGAAGCCTAGGACCTCATTATCTAAGGGGATCCTCACCGTCTTTGGTCAATGTGCATAATATTCTGTGACAAACGCATTTTTTTTCATATGTTCCCATGCAGTGTAGTTTCAAACAAATCTTATGTTATTTCCCTAGCTCTCCATTTTAGAATGCTCCCCTCAGTGATGACTGTCTGAAGGGGAGGGGTCAGCAGAGGAAAGGTATGAAACACTGAGCCTTGGTACATGAAAAACCAAGCGAAAAGAGGCAAGAAAAAGGAATTATTCATTGGAGACCAAGCGTGGGTGACCTGTCAGTGACGATTACGATATCCTATTCAATTTTAAAGCGAATAAAACCCCTGTAGGCCTACCCTTCACCCACCCCTACACTATCTACCCCTCACAGGCGCAAAGTGACTGATATAGGACACATGCTAATAATTTATAAATAAGGTCAAAAAATCGGAAAGCTGCCATGAATTCAGGATAATTTTCATTCGACCTTATAGAATAGAGGAAAAAGAACTCTTATAAAACTGGGTAATAGACGCTGAAAGATTAAATGAAGCAATAAATGAATAAAAAAAAAAAAAAGCTGCTCTGGGTTTCATTCAAACAAGGGACGCCAAAAAAGAATGTTAGGAACATTAGGATATAACTTCATTAAAGTTACTATGCTCAAATGCGGATTTGGTGACTGGTTAGGTAGTAGAATCAAAGGATTACATATTATGAAGCTATGACAGACATCACAGTAATAACAGACACAATTAAAGAAATGTGGTCTTAATAGTTTGTCATAAAGATTGAAAGAAACTGAGCATGACGGAGTTGAGGGAACTAGCTGAGGGAGGGAAGCTAAAGTACTTCCTCCGTGTTCCCCTGTGTATCGTGAGAGTCGACTAAATGGGGTGAAGCTAGAGGACTGGTAATCTCCTCCACTGCATTTTCTCTTCCCAAAGAGTCAAGTTTTTTGCCTTGACTCAGCCATTCCCCTTATAAAGGGAAAATGGCTCATGTATATAGATATGACAGAGTGGTAGCTTTACTAGAAAATAAAAGGTTGCAGGTTGGAAGAACAACTAAAGTGATATGTAAGGATTATATTGTCACCCCTGAAAAGAAGGGTTCGAAGAGTATTATGATATTTGTGGAATATCACAACCCACCAGGGAATAAACAAAGACTAGAGGCTCATGATGAAAATAATATGGACATGCTACAAGTGATACACTCAGTTTAAGTAATGCGCTTGAGAGATAACAATTATGGATGACTTTATTTGCAGGAAATCAGATTGGAATACTTGAGCCTCACAGTATAGGGAATTCTCTTGGGAGCAAGAGTCATAGATTGTGTGCAAGGAAACATTTTGCACCAACATTATCTAGCGCCAACAAGGACTAGAAAAGGAGATGAACTATTATTATTTGATCTAGTATTCACAGAAAACGTTTTGAAAATACTTAATTGTGTTTACCTAATAGTACTTACGAGAAAGAGCCCAAAGTTCGCAACTTCCCGTCTCCTGGTCGGTTCCATTTTGTACTTAGTGATACTTATCATACTTGTCCTTAAAACAATGGATTGAGATAGCATTAACTACCTCCTCGCATAGCGAATTCCGATTCTCAAATACTCCTACACTAAGAAGATACTTCCTTACATCCTGCAAAGAAGTTTTCTTACGAAACTTCAAACTATGACATCTAGTTCTAGTGCCAGACATATCAAAATATCGATCCCTATCCACTCTATCAGAACCATGAAGGAATTTAAAAACCATCACCATATCCCCCCTCATTCTTCTACCTTCGAGTAATGGTAAATCTAATTCCCTCAGCCTTTCATAATAACTGAGATTGCGCATTTCTGGCACCAGCTTCGTGGAATGTCTTTGAACTTTTTCCAGATTAACTATGTATTTTTTTCAAATATGGATTCCAAAAGGGAGCTGCATATTCAAGCTTTGGCCTCTCATAGGTTACATAAATATTTCTGAATATTTTCTGGTCCATGTGCCTGAAGGCTACCCTTACATTTGCTAAGAGAGCATATGCTGCCCTTACTATGTCATTTATTTGCATTTCTGGAGACAAATCTGCCAGTATTTTTCTCCTAGATCTCTCTCATTCTCTGTCTCTTGAAGTTCTGCTCATGCCATTGAATATTCAAGCTTGGGTCTTCTTGCACTTGTACCCATTCTCATTATCTTACATTTTGAAGTACTGAATTTCATTATCCACTTTTCTGTTCACTCATGAAGACTATTTAGGTCTTGCTGAAGTTCTCTACCATTGTTCTCATCTCTTACTTTCTTCACATTCTTTGCATCATCTGCAAACATACTCTTGCATGAATTTAGACTCTAGTAGGTCATTTACATATACAAGGAACAAAAGTTCCCCTAAACTTGAACCCTGTGGAACTCCACTACTAACTCTTCTCCATTCAGACACTGACTAACCCTCTGTTCCCCTCCTTCTAAGTAAGTTTTTATCCATTCCAAGACATTTCCACCTATTTTCACCATTGCTTGCAGCTTCTTAATAAGTCTCCCGTGTGGGACAGTGTCAAATACTCTCTGGAAGTCTAGGAATTGCAATCTGCCAAGCTCTCTCTTTCCTGTAAGATTCGGTGTACATCATCATAAAATTCTAATAAGTTTGTTACTGTTAATCTACCTTCTCTGAAGCCATGTTATCTCACTGACAAAAAGTTGAAGGATTCCAAGTGAAGAGAGATATGTTTCCTTAGTAGTTTCTCCATAGCTTTTCTAATTATGCTGGTCAAGGAACAGGTCTATAGTTTAGAGCCATATCCCCACTTCCCTTTTTGAAGATAGGTACCACGTTTGCTTGTTTCCAGCATCTTGGATTATCCCCTGACTCTAGTGACTTTTCAAATATGATATTTAGTGCCGCTGATATTGAATTAGTGCATTTTTTAAGTACATAAGGGGATATATCATCAGGACCTGTAGCTTTATGGGCATCTAACTTCATCAGCGCTTTGCATACATCTGTGGCTGAAAAGATGATGTTCTCTAATACCGGCCCATGAGCTCCTATCTCTGCAACATGAGGGGGTGGGGTATTTTCTCCTGTAAATACTAAATGAAACTCCATGTTCAGTTTTTCGCAGATCTCTTCATTTGTATCAGTGATGCTTTCCTCTGCTCTCTTTAGCTTTAAATCCTGTTCTTTAACCTTCAGTTTTCATCTAGTAAAGCAGTGGAAGAGATTGGAATTTTGCTTAGCCTTCCTGGTGATATCTTTCATACTCTCTCTGCCTCTCTTCTTTTACTTAGGTAATTATTTCTTGCTCTTTTATAATTCTGCCAGGCATTTATGTTTTTCTCCTCCTATACCTTTTCCAGCATTTGTCTCTCCACACCTTTGCTTTCTTTCACTCATTATTGAACCATTTAATTCTGGCATAAATAGCCCCTATTTTGGTGGAAGGTATGCAACAATCTACTATCTTCCCATCTTCCTCAAAAAAGATGTTGTACATTTCTAGTACAGATTTTATGTTAAATAAGGTCCTCCAGCCAATAACTGCAAAAAGCCCATTCATTTTTATGTAATCTCCTACAGTTCCTCCTCCTGTAACCAGTGCCTCTACTTTCAGGTAGAACATCTTCGATGATATACTCCAACAACAACACATAGTGGTCAACCTTTTCAAATTGGTGGTTCATACTAAATTTTTTTCAATATCCAACACATTATCTGTGAATATTAGATAAAGCAGTGATGGCTCATCCCCACTCCCTTGTTGGCTCCAGTACATGTTGATGTAGGAATTCCCTTGTGTGTAATCTAGGAATCTTGCCCCGAATGAGTCCTGACCACTGTGTGGGTCAAGATTTATCCAATCTATCTCTATATGAATAAAATTTCCCATAATCAAAATCTTACATTTTCTCTCCTGTGCAATGTTAACAGCTGAGTCTATAATTTCAGTAGTACCTATATGACTTTACTCATAAACTTCTAGCCTATGTTGGATAGTTGGTTGGGTTATATACAACAGTTATTATAATGCTTTCTGACCCAGCATTTATGAGAGCAACAAGAAATTCCTTTCATTCACTTTCTAGAGCAAAGTTTATTTCTTCAACCTGATATCTTTCACTTATGAGCAGTAATATCCCTCCACCAGTCATCTCAGATCATTTAACCCTTAATATTCTGAAGCCCTTATGAAAACCTGTGACACTGTTTATGTCCTCACTTAACTTAGTCTCTATAAGCGCTACTATATCTACCTTACTGTTGTGAATCCTATCTTTTAATTCTACTGCCTTACCAGCAACCCCATCAGCATTTGTGTACTGCAATCTTAATGAAGCCCCATCCCCTAATCTTCTGTCATTATCTTCTTTATCCCCCCTTTGTCAGGAAGAACTCTGAAATAACATTGTTTTTCCTCTTCTTCATTTCTTCCCTCATTTAACCTTCTAGCCTCTTGCAACAAGTTTTTGATCCTTTCTATCTCTTCCTGTGATCTGTATGGTCTAATGAACACTGTATTGAATTCTTGAAGGTCTATTAGTTTTTACTCATCAATAGTTTTCCAGTGCCACCATCCTCACAGCCTCTTTCACTGCCACATTCCCCTTTATTACATCTGCAAAGGAAGTTTCATGGCATCCTGTTCTGTATTCAGCTCCTGAAACTCTTTTCTAAACCGTTTGATGTTTTCCTTTATATGGATACTTCAAGCTGCAGTCTCGTCTCTCTCGGAAGAGAACAGTGAACTAATATTTATTTATTTCAGGCTGTCATTCAACTGCTTGTTGTTATTTTCTTGCTTAGAAATTCTGGTTTCTAGTTCACTCTTTTCCACTTTCTAGTTCTTTTCTCTCTAGCCCTTGTGTCTCATTTGCTTCCTCCAAAGATCTTATTATTTCTTTAAGTGTTTCATTCTCTTTCATTTCTCTATCCATATACCGAATTTTACCATCCATGTTTATTACAAGGGTCTCAAGATCCTTGGCTTTTTGCTTCAGGCTTCTAAAAGCCACTCCTCCTCCTACAAACCCAAGGAGATTTGCTTAAAACCCTCCCATATTTAGTCAACATATTAATGGATAAACATCTTAAATCCTCGGTTCTTCCATACTAGCAGTGTACAGTTATTTGCTATGCAGATGACATATGCATTCGAACACCCTCCACAAATGACATGCAATCATTGTTGGATCAGCTTTCAGAGATAACGAAGGAACTTGGCTTAGTGATCTCTAATCCTAAAACCAAGTATTTTACCTCTCTCACTCGACTAACCACTCTAAGCTTAAATGGGTATGCAATTCAGGAAGCCTGTAATTACATATATTCTACATTATTACCACTTTCAAAAGAATACATCAAGTTGTTATGCAATAGGCTCTCCCAGAGGCTGAAACCATTAAAATTGTTGGCCAACAGAGTATATGGTGTTGGAATTAATATTTGCCGACCTTTTTATCTCACGTACATTAGGTCATTAGCTGATTATCATGCCCTCCAGTTTTGCAATCTAAGCACTGTCCTCTTAACTCCCTTAGAAAGAATTCAAAACAAAGCAATGAGAACTATTCTCGGCTGTACAATGAGTACAAGAATTGTAAACATGCAATATTTGGAGTTAAAGTAGCAATATCAGTTCCTTCTTTTCAACATGATACCTATCTACTACAGGTGTCACAGACAGGACCAGTTATCCTTAAGTCCTTAATGAAAGAAGATTAGCAATACAATAGTTCCATTCATCCTAATATTTTAAAACTTATAAGTAATGAGGTAAAAAGAAAAACATAACGTGAAGCTATTTAATAATAATGATGCTGTTAATGCAATTAATCCTTGTCACAGAGTGAATGTAGAAGTTTTTCTCCCAACTCTACTCTCTGGCCTTGAAGTAACCCCTGTCGTGAAAAAGCACCAGTGACTAGAGGCTGTTGAAGTATTTATAGAAAATAATTTTCCTAAAATTAATTAAACTTTATGAATATATACAGATGTGTCCCATTTACACAGTACACGAAAACTTTGGAGTGGTACAAATACATGAAAAAGGGTTAAGTTTGCCTAAGTGGACATCAGTCATGGAGTGAAATCACTGGATTCAAACTTGCTATTGAGTACATCATTAGTACTAGAAAAAATGCGCTATTTTTTGTGACTCAAAAAATGCACTCTTATCACTAAGATCTTTAAAACAACTTCAAGAGACAGAAAATGAGAGAGATCTAGGAGTAAACATACTGGCAGACTTGTCTCCAGAAATACATATAAATGGCATAGTAAGGGCAGCATATGCATTCTTATCAAATGTAAGGGTAGCCTTCAGGCACATGGACAAGGAAATGTTCAGAAATATTTATGTAACCTATGTGAGGCCAAAACTCGAATATGCAGCCCCCTTTTGGAATCCACACTTGAAAAAGCACATAGCTAAGCTTGATAAAGTTCAAAGACATGCCACGAAACTGGTGCCAGAAATACGCAATCTCAGTTATGATGAGAGGCTGAGGGAATTAGACTTACCATCACTCGAAGCTAGAAGAGTGAGGGGGGGATATGGTGACAGTCTTTAAATTCCTTCATGGTTATGATAGAGTGGATAGGGATCGATATTTTGATATGGCTGGCTCTAGAACTAGAGGTCATAGTTTGAAGCTTCGTAAGAAAACTTCTTTGCAGGATGTAAGGAAATACTTTTTCAGTGTAAGAGTAGTTGATAATTGGAATTGGCTAAGCGATGAGGTAGTTAATGCTATCTCAATCCATAGTTTTAAGGACAGGTATGATAAGTATCACTAAGTATAAAATGGAACTGATCAGGAGACGGGAAGATACGAGCTTTGGGCTCTTTCCCGTAAACACAATTAGGTAATCAATTAGGTAATCACATGTGCAAATATGAACCTAAAAATCATCTTCTCATGGGTACCTTCCCATGCTGGGATAAGTGGCAACGAAAAGCCCGACAAATGTGCAAAGAAAGCTGCAGAAGAGTCAACATCTCAATCTGTTGTCCCCCTGTCTCAGTTGAAAACAATACTTAAAAATGAGATAGAAGACCTGCAACTATTAATACTTTCACAGACACTTGACAGCAGCTATATCCCACACTACAATTTTTATTTTTTTTATATTGCACACTTATGGCATAGGAAAAATGCTAACAGGTGATTGTGATAGACTTGCTGCACGCATAAGACTTGGCTACAGATACGTGTGGGAAGTGACTAATGAAAAAAAAAAACAACAGGAACAATACACCCAGAATACTCCATATTGTTTTATGTGGTCGAGAATGGAGCAATTCTTTAATCTATCTATCTACCTTGGCTGTTTTCCCCATTGGGAAGTAGCCGACATGAAAAAAGAAACAATACGGGAATCACTTTGCTCTATGGACAATGACGAAGGAGCTAGTAACCGTTCAGATGGCACTACTGGAGTGCCACAGCCCATCATCCCAGCTCTTCCACAACCTGTGTCGCTTCACAATGCCAACTCCCCTACTGCCCCTACCACAGGGCTACCTATGTGTTAAGTTACAGGACTTCAGACCCTCTGGACTGTGTTATTTTGAAATATTAAAACATTTTTGTGATCCTGACAATTTATTCCCAATATTAAGCATATATCCATCACTAAGGATGTAAAAACATTTACATCCTTGTGCCTAATGCAATTTCAAATATATAATATCTGTAAGGGAATGTAATAATGACCTTTAGAGCAATCTGGGAGTGCCTGTGACCATGCATCCCTTCTCTCTCTCTCTCTCTCTCTCTCTCTCTCTCTCTCTCTCTCTCTCTCTCTCTCTCTCTCTCTCCCCAATCGGCCCTACAAGCCCTATCCTCGCCAAGACCTATCTGTGGCCATGCTGTGGGAGATATACTATGTCGCCTCGCAGCCGCTCGGGATGCTTCTCTTGTTGTGTCATTTGTGTGGACTCCATCCCACATTGGGCTGACTGGCAACGACACAGCGGATCGTCTTGCCAAGGCGGCCTGTATGCTGGATGGGCATGCTGTGGACGCTGAGCCCTCCCTCCGATGCCTACGTAACATCATCTACTCAGCTGGGTTTGCCATGACGGTCCAGCACAGGGACACGGAGAGGGCCAACAGTGTGTCCATACAGCACCATGATCACTTCCTTCACAGTCGCTACAAGTATCGCAGACGCGGGTTAATGGTGCGGAAAAACAATGTAGTTAGTGCTCGGCTCAGAATGGGGTATCGGCCTTTATGGCAGGTCTCCCAGACTCTAGATATGCCACAGTACACCTCCTGTACATTATGCGACCGAACTAATGCTAACACTCTTGACCACTATTGTCTTCAGTGCCCCACAGTGAGAGATGTTTTACCACGAGGTCAGAACTTAATACAGATCTGCTCATTTTTACTTAATGATGACAACCTTGATGTTATTCTTGCTAGTTTTCCTCACTTTGGTGGCCATTAATTATATTGAATTATACATATATTTTCTGTATGTTGCTATATAATTCTGTTTATGCATTCTGCGTTTCTCTGAGCTTTACTTTTGCATATAATGTACTCTGTGCTGCCATTCTGTGAGTTGTGTGTTAGTATGCAGCAATGTTTTATCAATATGTACACCTCCCTGTAAACCATGTTCAATTCTTGGTTTTATATCCATTTGAAGCATTATTTGTATGAACTCATGTAATGTCTGACGCCTTGGCGCAATAAATTAATAAAATAAAAATAATCTCTCTCTCTCTCTATCCCCATTTGAAGAAGAGAAACAGTCTGAAAAGAATTTTTGTTTATTTATTTGAATTGCATTGTCATATTGTTTACTTACTCAGCTATTTCCTCATTAGTTATTCATGTCTGTAGTTTCTTTGCTGATTTGACTATATGCTTCCTTATATCTATTAATATTTTTCTCTACTGCCTATTCATTCAGCTACTTATGCTCTCTAATAATTTAGTTAATTCATATATTTTCTGTGGTGATCTGTGTATCACACACACTTTCATTAGTTATACCTTGTGTGTGTTTTATCGTAATACCATAATTAGCATTGCATCTACCTACATGAATATATTCATTTGAGAGACTATATTAAACCTATCATTTATTTTGTCATTAATTCATTATTTTCTCATGAATAATTGGAATTTGTTTGTAAAGCTAATCTAAATCTCAGGAAATCCTTAATTATGTATAATATGATAAAATTATATCCTTTTAATTTTAGAATGTGATGCTCGTTTGCTTTGTTTACAGAACGGACGAGGACTTTCTCTGAGGACAGCACCAGGTTAGGACCTATTGTTAGAGACTCGTAAAATTCGTGTAAATTTATGAGCCTCCCATTTCGCCCCTTGGACTAGTGCTGTCGAATTTGTCAAGCAGTGACTGTTTTAATATTGCATAAAGTTTTTGGATTTTGAAGAATTATTATTTTGATGTGTCCAGCAGTCGTTCCTGGAGCTATAACTCTTTGTTATTTTTGTAAAATTTAACCTTTTCTTTTGGGCTGAAATATTGCTCCATTATAATATTAACTTTTTTCCAATATATTTTTATATTTTATCGATGAGTCTTTCATTTAAGCCTGGATTTATGCAGTGTTCAGTTAATATTATTTAGTGTATTTGTGTTATTAACCAGTGGGAGTTCTCCACTAACTATTAAGCAAACGAACTCATGCCCTTCCCCTTTAGTACCGTACAGTTTGTCTTATATTTAATTAAAAGCCAGTAAGTTTTAGCCCAACTTTATTTGAAGTTGGTGGAGTAAATATTTTTGTGTACGGTAGCCTGCAAAAAACTGAGAGTAGACTATTCATTGACCAGGTGAGAGCAGGCATTCTGGGAATAGTCACCACATATTCTAGTTTTTTCTGGTCCTTCGAACCGGATGGTGCCTAGCCTAGCTAGCATACTTTACTACATTTACTGAATGGAATTTGGAATAGGCTACCTTTGGTATTGTTTTTGAACTTTGATATTAAAACACTGCGCATAAATCCATGGCATATTTTTTGTGATATCACTGCTGATGTCGAATTCTTTAGTCCAAGGGAAGGTTTAGATTAGTTATTTGAATACATGCGTGTGTAATCAAGTGTACCTAGGATATAAATATTATAATCCTAGTGAATTTTGGTATTAGTTTAGTTTGGCCACCTAGCCAAAATTATTGTGATTTGTATAAGGTAAAGATTAATCCAGCAAGATGTCTTTACCATCAATCGCTGAAAGTAAAGCGTTTGAACTTTACAAGGTTGTAACCGACGATCTGACAGATATGCTCAGTTCTATAGAACATGACCTTAAAGCGTCTCCTCCACCATCCTTACGGTCGTTACAGTTTTCAGAAGCAGAACTTACAAAGTTGTACGAGTCCATTGATGTACATTGGACAGCTAGTCAAGATGCTATTGATAGTACCCAGCTTAGCCAAGTTTCTAGAGAGCACAGAACTCTGAAACGTAATGCCTATAAAGTGCTCATACAAATTAAGTCAGCTATAGATGATCATTTGTCCTTTGGTAGTCAAACACAAGCTACAACTAGTCAAGCTCCTAGTCAGACAGTAGTACCTGCTAGACCCCTTCCACACCCTAAGTTGCCTGAGATTAAGATTCCTGAATTTGATGGTCAGTTGAGTCAGTGGAATTGTTTTTGGGATTCCTATAGTAGTTTAATTGATAGTCGTCAAGACATTGACCCAGTATTGAAATTTAGCATGCTCAGATCTTATTTGAGAGGTAAAGCTTATAGGACCATTGAAGGTCTTCCCATAACTAGTGGTAATTACAGTATAGCATTAAGTTTGTTGAGAAAAAGCTTTGCCGACAATGACCTTTTTGTTGCAACAATTACATTTAGATTTGATGGACATGAAACCCCCTGAACATAATTTAACTGAGTTGACTGAATTTCACTTAACATTTCAACGTTTGTTGATGCAAATAGAGGGTGTAACCCTCATAATTGCTAAGAAACTTAGTCCTAAAACTTTAGAGTACCTTTTTAATAAGTACAATACTTATACTTTGACTATTACACAATTGAAGGATGGTATTGGACACCTTATCAAGGTCATGGAATGTTCTCGTATTCTCTCTGATCAGTCTAGGAATAAGCAAGGTTCACATTCTGATGTACATTCCAAAACTAAAGTAGTAACTAGTCAGAATTCTAGTACAAATTCTAATCATAGGTTTAGTACAGTACCTAAACAAGTAGTTGTGTCCCAGACTCCAAATAAGTCTAATTCGTCATCTAGAAATTCAAGTACTTGGAACAAACCTTGTCTCTTTTGTAAGGATATTCATAATACTAAGTTTTGTTCTAATTACGCAACTCATGAAGCCAGGAAGAACAGAGTTAGAGAGTTAGAACTATGTTTTGTGTGTATGCAGAAAGGCCATAGAGCCTCACAGTGTAGAGAGACGGCTGAGTGTAGAAATTGTAATGGCAAACATCATACCTTTCTCTGCATGAAACTAACCAACCGTAGTACTGCAGTTAATCAAGTGTCAGTTGCGTCTAATGCCCCAACAGTTATTAATAATGGAACTTACCTTAACAGTAACATTCCCACTAATCAAGTAGTAGTGGATGATAAGTTTAGAATCCTGTCAGGAAGAGATGACAGTGTCGCTAATTCTGTTCATACAGATGTCCAGACTAATAAGGTTCCACTTCCTTCAGTAGCACTTCCTACAGCAATTGTTAAGATTTCTGGTGCTGGGGTACGTGAAACAGTTAGGATGTTTTTAGATACCGGTGCTCAACGGTCTTTCATTCATTCTGCAGTAGTAAAGCGCCTTAAACTCAATCCAGTGTTTCGTATCTCACTTAAACTGACTTCATTTGGTAATCAAGCCGAAAACATTTTGTGTGACGTCGTTCGTGTTGTAGTACGCATTGGTACACAACGTATTCCGATTTATGCTGTCGTCTATGATAAGGTTAACACTACGTTATATGTACCTGGCATTGCTAGTGTTGCAGAAACACTCACAAAAAAGGGGATCAAACTTGCAGATCCTAACATTGATTCTGATGTGATTAGTGACATAAGTATGGTAATTGGTGCAGATTACTATTCTAGATTTGTGACCAACCATACTTTCTATTCTGGAATTACACTTTTGTCTAGTCCAGCAGGTTCGATTATCTTTGGACCTATGCCACGGTGGGCAATTAGTTCTCAGACAGTTAACACAGTTAATGGGCAACATGTCCTTTGTGCTCGTGTAGGAGTACAAACCCTTGAGTCCAAAGTTCAGAACCTTTGGAATTTAGATGTTATTGGTATTAAGAATGAAACTTTAACACCTGAGGAAGTACAATCAGTGAGTCATTTTGAGTCCACTTGCCAGAAGGCAGACAATCAGTATGTTGTGGAATTACCCTTTAAGGGCACTGAGAGACCAGCAACTAACTATAGAAGAGCTTATGGTCAGCTCATGTCACTAGCTAAATCCTTTGCAACTCGTCCAGAACTTTATGGACAATACTCAGAGATTTTTAATGAGTACATTGAATTGGGATTCATTGAGAAAATTGGTAACCCTTCAGTTACAGACGGACTGACTCATTACTTGCCTCATCATCCAGTCTACAAGAATTCTCCTACCACTCCTATTAGAGTAGTGTTTAATGCTTCTAGTAGAGCTGATTCACAATCAAAGAGTCTGAATGAATGTTTACTAACAGGCCCAAGCCTAACCCATAAACTTGTTGATTCACTCATTGAATTTCGTACTAACCCTGTAGCTGCTGTATCAAACATTTCCAAAGCCTTCCTACGTATAGGTATTTTGCCAAACTGCAGAGATTTCTGTAGATTCTTGTGGTTCGAGGATGAAACACTTCAGAAAATAGTTCCCTATAGATTTAAAGTAGTACTCTTTGGTACAACATCATCTCCCATTTTGCTTCAGAAAACACTCACATATCATTTGGAGACACATTCACATCCAGTAGCTAAGGCTCTGATCTCTCATTTCTATGTAGATAACTTTGTTTGTACCTATTCAGACTCTGAACAGTTAAAAACAGAGTATCCCATTGTAAATTCTATTTTAGCAGAAGCCTCTATGCCATTACAAGGTTAGGTGAGCAATGATGTAAAATTTAATGATGAAGTAGGGGTTAATCATGACCAATTGGATCTGAATAATGTAAATGTTTTTGGAATTTCTTGGAATGTTGTAAACGATGAAATCAAATTGTACTCCAGTAAGAAAGTGTGCAAGGAGGAGTGTGTGCATCATCAAATCCCCAAGAGATCAGTTGTATCTGTAATTGCTAGTGTATTTGATCCTTTAGGATTGCTATCACCAATCTTGATCAAGGGAAAGTTGTTCATTTCAAAATGATGGAGAAGTAAGTGT